>DWRA01000191.1:0-31200 GCA_018250295.1 Spathilepia clonius
ATGCGGTCCGCTTGCTGTTTAACGGAAAACCAGGTGTGCTGGTGGTCCATAAAATTTAAATTACAATGAGAGTGGTTATTACATCTACATCTAAAATTAACGGTGCTGAATATACTATAAGTATCAATAATCTCAGTACTATAATCTTAGGGAGGACGTAGTGCGTAACTACCCCTTTAAATTTGATTGAATTGCTTAGGTAATTTATAACTCTCATTTACTCTTTTCCTATATGGATCCTACTTATTGAACTTGATATTTATATTTACATATCTCGTATATCATATATATAATAATATATCCTTTTTTATAGCATATTTTAATATAATATTTTATTTAAAATATTTAATTTAATAATTTAATTTTCTTTCTTCCAATAAGTATATAATAATATGGTAAGTAATAATAAGCATATAGCATTAACTACACACAACTACACCTACACAAGGTTGTAAGACGAAGTTGAATAGAAACAAAGCATTCGTACAGTTACGGGAATAAAGGAAAATATAAATAAGGGGGATGGAAACCACCTGTCACGCGTATCACCGGTGTCGTAAAGGCGAATTACTGCAATTACCCCCGCGGGCGAGGTTGCACGATGTAGAACAGCATAGCCTAACAATCATGAATTAGGTATGAAGACAATTTAAAATCAACCTCAAATAGAACAGACGTCCTAAGGAAAGTCCATCAACGTTGCTATCCTTAGATCTAAGTTGGATAGTCTCAAATTCATATTTGAGTCCCGTCGTCAATCATACAGGAACGCGGGGCCATCAATGTTGTAGAATCAAAATGTACCCCGTTCAAAACGATAAGATTGCTTTAATAAAACAAAGTTTGATTTTGATAACTATGCTATAATTAGAGAATAACTAAATGTTCAAGATAATTAATAAAATTTTCTAGAACTAATTTTAGAAACTACATCAATTTAAAATATGGTGTTACATAGCGTTTGCAGGTTTTTGATGTACTACGTTTCGAGGTAAGGATATTCTTAAAGGTTTTGCTATTATAAACTAAAGCTGCAAAATCGTGTGGTTGTTCTATGAGATATATAAGTCATCAACTATTTCTAACATAATAACAGGGTAAATATGCCACCTGTCATAGGCATCAAGTTTGTCGTAAAAGGCGAATTACTGCGATTACACCCGCGGGCCGTTAGGTAGCGCGCGATGTTATGGAACCACTAGCTTTTGTACGTGACTTGGTTTGGATTGATAGAGTATTAAATGAAGCTTATTTTAGTTTTAACTTTGCCTACTATAATTACTTTACATTACGTTACTACTATACTTTACGTTAAGTTACGTTAGTAAACTTTAAGACAAATAGATAAATAGAGTTTTATTGATGAAGTACTTATCTTGATAACTAGCAAGAATTCTAAACAAAATATTCGGAGATGTAGAAATTATTTACCAGCGGTGCTACAAAGCAAAATACGGCTTAAATGAGCCAATAAATATCTGTAACGAGTATTGATAAACCTCATTTGTCTGAAATAATAATACAAAAAACGCAATTCGCCCACAATACAATATTAACAACATTTACAGGAGACAATATTCTGTAATTTAATAAAGAAATCAGTGACTGTATATTGATGTGATTAGCCGACGACTGCCTCCCTACGTCGTACGTTGCCTTCAAACATTTTAGATTTTCTTTATGCTTATAAATGATTTTTAAGATTTAGAACGAGGAATTAATTACTGTAGGATATATTATAAAAACAGTGAAACGTTGATTTACTACTGATTTTGCACCAGGTTAGAGATTGCGATCAATAGAAAGCTAACAATACATCGGAAATTCCGAATTTAAACTGTAGATTTTGGTCATTAATTTCAAAAAAAACAACATAATTACCAATTAGTATTAAGATGCCTATAGGTAGTAAATTTTGTGTGTACCTATAAATATATGGATTTGTAATATTAGAGAATTCGTTAAACATCTCCTTGTCATAAGTTTTTGAATTACATCCTAAACACCAGTCCAGAACGAACAAAGAAGTGGACTTGGGAGAAAACTTAAAAGTAAAGACGAGTAAGTTTTCAGACAGGTAAATACATTGAATAACCGCCGCGGGGCGCTAGACGTCCCGGTCTGCGAACTGCTTCCTTGCTCAGAGCGATATGAGACTTTAATTTTAGAATTTCATACTTCGTGAAGTAGAAACTCGATACACTACGCCAGTATTTTTGTCGGGTTAATTGACTACTTACGACGAAGGCTGGAAAAAATATTCGCATCTAAACATCTTGAAGTTTGAATTCTAGTGGCAAATTACTTTGTGGGTACTTGCTTATTTCATTTAATTATAGTATTGGTTCTCGTAATGATTTGCATTTATAAATCAAGAGGCGTATTTAAAGGTGAAAGGTAACTTGAAATGGAAACATCTGAATTAATCAGTTATTGCACAGACTACTCGTACTTAACACCCAGTAGGTACCCCGATTAGGTACTCAGTCATTGTTATACATATACATTTACCCTAATCATCAACAACGAGAATAAAACGCAAAAACTTTTAGTTGATGTTTATTTAGTAGTTAATTATCCAGTTGATAGCTTATTTAAGATGCAAGTTCTGGTTTGTCCAGAACTTGTATCTTAAATAAGAAATAAATAATAATAATATCAACATTTCAAATTATAACTTAAAATAACACAATGATTTTTTAGATTGTGCTTAATATTCGTGCATAATCTTCAGGATTATTTGGCGTCATATACGAAAGAAGTATAAAGATCAGGGTCCCAAAGTGAGAGGCGGAAAGTTTCGTTGCTCACAAACAAAGCCCGCTCGAGACAATGCCAGGCGCTGAGTGCAGTTGAACATTTGACTTCTTGCCTTCTGCGGAGTTGTTCTGTAAGAAAATCTAAAGGAAACGAAACTTAAATATTTTTAAGGAAATAGTTTAGCATCTACCTATAACTTTAAGAAACAAGCATGACTAAAGAATTAACAATTAACTGGTTATGGTAATGACGTATGACTGTAAAAATTGTACCAACCATTGTCGGTAGCTAGTCGATGGGACGTTTAAATGCTGGATCATGATCCAGCATTTAAACATAGATCAATAGGAGACGTGACCATCATCTGATCACGTCTCCTATTAATTTAACAAAAGTTTTGTACGAAGTCATGCAGGCTACTTTTTACTCTGATTAAGATATAACGACTAGAAAGTGAAATCATCCATACTTTTTTGTAGAATGTCACCGAGTCCAAACATAGTAACTGCATCACTTTTGACACGATTGCTATCGTACCTGTTTGAAACAAGTCTTTCATCCCAATTTTCAAAAGATGAGCATCTCATCTCAAAGTTAAGGCAAAAGTTTTCGTTTTCACAAACAATAATAACTCGACGAATTCCGACGAAGTGTTGAGTGCATCTTGATGCCGTTTTACTTGTGACTTTTGTTCTTTTCGAACATCAGACTGAAAAGTAAGACTTTTGTCTGTAGATAACACATTTTATCTTAATAATACCACCATGAACTGGCGTGCTGTGCGCGCCACAGCACCCCAGTATCTGTAGTAAATAGTATAAAGTTCAGCAATGTGTAGCGCGGTCGAAAGTTGGATTCCATGCGTTTCTTGTTCTTCTCGGTCTCTTTTGCATCAATCGTTGTTGCTTGTTGGAGACCCTTTGAGCTGTAGGGAATATACGGGAGAGCTATTATTTCTAACCTTCCTCTATCACTAGTAATTATAATATTTTGGTAATTTCTTCAAGACTTTCAGTTCTGATCAGAAACCAACATCAGCAGTGATGGTGGCATATTTTTCTACCTGATCATTTATTTTACGATTGTATTTTTCAAAGTTTAACAATATACAGTTTTGTTATTGTAATAAAAAGTATAACAAGTAATGCGGATTTACGTTTAGATATCGGTAAAGCACTTAACAAATTACTCTTGAGAGGTGAAGCCTCGATCCTGCATTTTTAATGTCGGCTTGCGCATTGCACGCCGCTGGTTATGTACCTGTAAGTATAGAAGGTATTGTTATTAACGGATTAATTATTTAAATATGTTACTTGATAAAATAGCGTATTTTATTTTGTTCGATAAGGCGTTAGACTGAATTATTTTTATTGTTTAATATTGATGATCACTACTAAAGACGCAGCGATATAAGTCACCCATGTGCTTTGAATTCGGAAATAGCTCACACTGTGCAATATTCAACGAAATATAGGAAGTAGCCATTGTCTTTTACGCCTATTTGTGACGTTACTTTGTCATTTAGGTTCATTATAGTTGATTATATAACAGCGGATATGAATGAATTATTTTTCTCACTGACCCATTTTGTCAACCGACTTCAAAAAAGAGGGGGTTCTGGGAGAGGCTATGTATATTTGTATGACCGCGATTTCCTGAATAACTACTGATCTGACTTTGATGGGGCTTTTGTCATTTGGAAATATTATTATAAGGAAGGTTTTAGCATATTAGGTTTTGAATATTTCGCAGCTGTCGCTTACATAACAGATTCAAAAAGTATATAAAGTCTGTCTAATATTCTGACTTATCGAAGCTCATACACATTCCCAATTTTCAATTATATTTTGAAACGGTATATTGCTGTGGAAAGTAAATATTAAGGTTGAAATTAAACCGCGGGTCGAGCGCTAGCGGGAGGAAATACTGAGTTAATATTTGTTTAACTATATGTATTTAAATAGAATGTGCCTCGATATCCTAGTATATGAAATTCAGTCTCTTGTTGGCCCGACTGACCGATCTCTAATTTAGGCTGGAAATTATAATTGAAATGTCTTGAGCACACATAGTGCGAGAGGGAAGAGAGAGGAACATGAGGTGTTCCAACTTAGTCATCAAGGATAATGAAGCATGCTCGCTTGCTACTTCTATACTTGGCTCACTCGTGCTCAGCAGTGTGATAGTAATGAAATATGTTGATCAATTTTTATAATAAAAAACTTGTAAAAAGGGCAAACCCACTGTGTTGTTCCTGCATTGTTAGTTGAAATCGTGTTCCAATCCGGTGGTAGTATACGAAAAGTATACTGTAACGCACAATTTGAAAGTACCCCTGGTATATACAAAATAAACCCATTTCATTTCATATCATTAATTACAACCACGTGTTATTTTGTGAGCAAACTATTCAATTTTTTTTTTGTTATTTGGTTTTACTCCAGTAATAATTATTATATCTATATTTAAATAGACGACGACCATTCCATGTTATGGTAGGTGTATTTATCAAAGGTCGTTAAATATTTATCAGCATCAGTGGGAGGAGTTTCCGTATCTTATCGGTTGAGTCAACAGTATAAATCCATGACTAGTTTACTATTGAGTTGTGCTGAAGTGTTACCCAAATAAATTACTTTGTATTAATCTCCATGTGTTGTATGGTCGTAAAAAGATAACTTATTATAATTCGTCTATTACTATCATAATTAACCCCTGGGCTGGGGTATCTACAGAATTTTTAATTTACGCCGTAATAGGTACATCACACTATGCAAGTACGAATTGGTAGACGTCACATACTTCTGAGAGTACCTTAGAGTAATTATTATATAGGTCTATGGCGCCGTCGCCTTTTTGCCGACGGTGAGCTGATGTGCTGTGGGTACATATATGTGTTTACGAGAAGAGATTGTGCGTAACCTTTACGCTCGTATCGACGCGAACTATAAGCACGGTGGGTGCTACGGGAGTATTGAAACCGTTGCCCAGTATATACAGTAATGTGATTTTTCAAGAGACGGCTCAGTATAGTATGCTCAGTTAGTTGAAGTGACGTCATTCTCATGTTTCCGATGTTCCTAAGATGCGTAGAGCACGGTCTTTTAATATTTATTCTGAGGTATAGGTATACATATGATGTTTTTGTTCGCCGGTTTCGCCAGTAGAGCAGGTGATAATTAAAACATTACTATCGATGCAACCTGCACTACGTCTGGGATTTGATTCGTGGATTCTCCACATAATTCTTACCACTATCGCTAATTGCATCTTTCTTCTTCTTTTTAGATAGTTTTAAAACTTAGTCTCATAAAACTCAGTCGTAGCTGCAATAAGCGTGCTTTCATTACCCCGTACCATCCGATGATTGTAATTATTGCTAATGGTCAACTGTAATCGACCAAAAATAGTGTCCTCGAGTCCTATCTAAGTTTGGTGACAAACCTTTTGCAACCCCGAAAACTAAATTGGATTATCTTTTATAGGCATCTTTATACATTTTAAATAGAATACTATGAGCGCTCATTCTGATAATGAGTTATGTGATACTTAGTTTTTTTATCATGTTATGTATCAATAATATAATTTACGTCAATAATGAATTCAATCCATTTTTAATTTTTATTTCGCACCACAAAAATAAAAAATATAAAGTATCAAAATACAACCAGGCGTGCATACAATGCATGGAGGTCGTGCCTCTATCTAATCGTAGCTGAACCAACAGTGCCGATCTATAAGTGCCCGTGTTCCTGGAATCGCCTACCTATACTCAGGTAGCGCCTCCACGAAAAAACTTTCAAGTTTAGTGATGTATCGTGTGATATCGATAATGATGCTTAGTTTCAATAGTGAATGTATTAGAATTACAAAAAAAATGTTTTCATAAAATCAGTATAAATACGAGTAGGTATAGTAATATTATACCTCATACAAACTATTGAAGTATAGAAAATTGTCTTTTGTTAACAAACAAACATGTATCATACAAATATATAGAATACAACCGTTATATCAGAATAATATAGTTACGGTGCTGTAGTCGAAATGTGAAGTTTCTAACTAGAATTTGCATTACGCAGTTATATTACAAACTTTTAACGAACAACAATGTATAAAAGCTTTTTCAAATCTTATTTTTATGTTTGAAGCGACGAGTTTACACATTTTCAAAGTATGACTCAGACGTATTGAAGTGACGTGAGTCATTCGCTCATCCTCACATTTATGAACTCGATCATTGACTGAAACAGTTGTTAACGACTCCATTCACGCGTGACTCGATAATAACGTCACTTACAATGTTGCAAGTAAATTATTAAATAATCTCGTTTGCAATTTCAATTACGTACGCATTTATTTTAGTCTGTGCGCATAAAACAGCCGACTAGACGCGTTTTTATTTCGATCTAACAGCACCAGGGGTTATTAAATTAAATAATTATGCAGGCTTTCTATACCTTTTTGTGGATTCATAATGCTCATGATTATGAATCTGATTATATTTATTAGAGTGGAAATTTCTAATAAACAGCTGAATATAGTCTTTTGATAAATTTAATTCTGCCACCATCATTGAGAAAGGAACAGGCCAGGAACATGTTTCACGTAGATGCTCCAGTTTAGGTCTATGGGGTTATGAATCAGAACTACGCCGGTTTCAGTTGTTTTAAAATAACTTTGCAGAATTGACGTTTTTAGGTGAAGATTAGTGCTTTTTACATTTTTAAATGAAACTGATATGCGAAGGGATCGACTCTCACATTCCACAAAAAACGTAGAAAATCAGCAGTCATCCATTGAAAGACCAACCGCGTGTTAACTGGCGTATTTTAGTAAGTACCACAAAGGTATTAGTGCGATCTATTTGATTGAGTTGTAGATGTCTACGTCTTATTTCTAATTTCTTGCATGTCAATTTTATTAAGTAGATATTTTTTGGACTTTATTATAAAGTTAATTAAGCCCTATGATAAATCGATACATATAAGTTATTTTCAGCACGTATGCGTGTCATAAAAACATATCTCTACAATCTCCAGATTAAACTTTAAATAAATCACTTTTAATCGTATACACCAAGATATAGGTAATTCATACAATATAATTTGTTTTTATGTCTTATCTTGATTTATAGATATCGTGAAATAATATATTTAATAAGAGCTTATCTGTTAAAGTTAAAACCCCACGAACTTTTCCTATAGCAAAAGAAAATAATACCTAAAATAATAATACCTAATATATTTAATTGGATGAGTTACAATAACCTGCTCAATTAAACAGTTCAGTACTGATCGTCATTCTCAGATTTCTGCTAGTTAAATTTCGAAACGATAGGTGCAGTTTAATCCATGTATTTAATAGGTACATTGATTACGACGAAGAGATACTGTTGTTCGATCGTAATCGATTTAAACACAAAGAATATCTCTGACTTTTCCTATGTACCAACGCATCGCTATCACTCCATTCAGTAGTAATTATTATGTAAATATGGGCCAATTAACTTACAGTCGCGCGATGCACTTGGCGGCACGAGCGGTATTTGTTGTTATAGATGTTAATGTAGGTACTGGGGTTGGGTCCCAGTGGTGTGAATTATTGCTTCCTATTGCTAACATAGCCCAGTTTGAATTCCAGTCATGGATTGACCTTTGAGTTTTCGAATTAATTATCGCTTGCTGTATCTGCGACACTTTAGTTTCTTTGAGAGGAATAACAAATGAGTAAGCTGCTTACCTGATATAAGTAGCCACTATAATAACAGCAGTGTTAAGCGCTGCTGTCTTCTGGTTTGAAGGGTGTGGTAAGGGAGATAAACTTAACGAGGTATTCCTACTCAGTCCTCAGGGGTAGCAACGCATCTATGGTCGACTTCAGTTGGGATTCTGATCTTATCCGAGGTGGATCACAGGTGTCCATGGGCGGCAGTTGCCACTTACCATCAGGTGGACTGCATGCTCGTGCTTGCTACTCCATTATATTTAAAATATATATATATATACAAATAAAAAAAACGACCTCTGTTCTAAAATGTAGATATCGCTTAAAATTCGAAATAAAACGCTAACACCAATCTGCATAGTTGTGCATTCCATCGCTATCGCAGTTGCCCGCAGTTGTAATTGTTATGTAAATGACGAGGCAATTAACTTGCACTCGCCCGATGCGCACGCTGCGATAGTTGCTCGTTACTGTGACAACTCGGGCTTTCGAACTTACATACGCAATATTTTTATATCGATTCGTAAAGTTCAGAGTTGGAGGTCTTCTGTAGAACGGAATTTTCCCATGACCGCACTTAGGTGTGGTGATTCCAGTACCTGGGTGAATTATTTTCTAGAGACACGCTAATGCCCATTTCCTAGATTCCTTCCTCACTTCCTTGTTCGTCTTATACAACGTCCGTGAGGATGGGTACTACTGTAGGACAGCATACGGTTCAATTAGAATCATATATCTAATTAAATTGATCTATGTAATTCCTGCACCACCATAACCATAATTATTTTGCTTTAGACTACCGATACAATTTGTTATCAGATTCAAAATTTCAAAATGAAATATGATATTATCCCAGTATCACAAGACCTTACATACTGAACTGTCGTTACCACCCTGTGTAACTTTGGTACATTTTGTCAATTCTATCGATATTTTGGACAACAGTCGACGTGCCTATCGCTTCACTGTATAATGAGGTTTTTTGTTATTTTTTTGTCTCGATCGAAGTTTTTGTGGCGCCTTATCACAACCTATCCCAAACGCCATGCTTTAATGGCAATGCCGTTACACAACTATACAAAAATTTATAATAATGATATATTTCACTGTGGCACTAGACTATTGATTTCTGAATTATGTGGAATTTAGATGCCATGTCGGTATTTATCTCGTTTGACATAAAGCTTTCGATTAAATTTATCTATGTCTGAGTTATTATTTGTTTCCGTATTCCGTATTTGCAATTAGAATGAAGAAATTTTCATCCTAATTACAATACCTTTACAAACTTAAAGGTATGTCAAATAGTGAAAGCAATAACATATACATTCATGGGAGATACGTAATGGGAAAATTGTTTTAACAAGATAAACATAAAGTGGACTTTTACTTGCAAAAAGTTTCGTCGATAATAAACAAAACACTTCTTCGGCATCAGAAATTTACATTAAGTAGGTACCTATAAAAGAGAATAAAAGATAAAATATGATATTTCATTACGAATTATATCATACTTTTTGGACGTAAAGATAAGAGGCGACAGTATGTAGACAGACTTGAAGAAGATTGTATTAGCGTGAGACAAATTTATATATTTATAGACCCTTATCTATTTAGGCTTAGTTAGTTATTAGTATAGGAAGAGATTGCAGTAGCCTTACATCTTTCTTTTTTCTTATGTCTAGTCTTCTACATATATGTTTATTAAAAAATCTAGTTTAGGTTTTCTTTTATTTTATTTACCAACGCGAGCGAGTTTTTACATAACGTACAAAGAAGCGTCACTAACGCCCACTAGTTACACCAGACGCACTTAGCGTTTTATCGTTAGATCATTACTAGCCTCAAGTCCTAGACCATCATATGTAGGACTGTAAAAAGTTACTTTATATCTATGGCGTGTTTACTTTTAATACTACGCCTGTAGTAATTTTGCGTGTATCCAGCCGCCTTTGAAATAATTACGGCAGCTCGACGGATATAATTACATCAGCGCGGTACCAGGGCGGCATGACCGCGTAGGTACGTCTGGCGGGAGTCCGTAAATAAACACGAGTATACTATACACTGAAATATAAGTATGTGATACACGTCTGTAGGATTACTCAGATGCATTAGGCACAGTGATAGAAATAAAAAACTGTCTTGTGTAAATTCCATTTCTTATTGAATAAAGACTGCATTAGGTTATGGGCGGAAGAAATTGTTTTGAAAAACAAAAGATTTGATGCGATCAAGTTTTAAAAGGTCAGCGATATTAACTTCATCCTATGTACCAAACGACGCATGTTAAAAATCCATTTTCATTGTAACCGTAGGATATAGAAGTATAAAGTAATGACGACATTTTTGGAAATTTATAAAACATTGCAAACACGACAGGAGAAAATATTTTAGTTGTTTGTGAATCTTATAAACAGGTAATTGGCAATAGATATGTCTATGATCTTGAAGGAAATTAGTAATTTATGTTTGTAGTAGAAATACTAGAGGGGATTTGTCTCAGTTTTAAAATAATTAGGCGGATGGGGAAAGTTAATTACGTCGGAAAGAACCACGCAATAAGGACGCGACGTCTGGCGGGAAGCCCTAACCTGTCCCTATAATGGAGTTATCAGACTATTAACAGTGTCTACATGAATAAAAGCGTTAAGGGAACATGCAATTTATAAGATTTTTATCATTACTAAATTTCGCCTCTGTCTGTTTACTACTGTGCGGTCTAGGAGGATCCAAATGATCATCTATATTTTAAACACGAATGTATATCCTAAAAATAATAACTCAAATCCAAACAAACCAACTTGACTTTCAATAAATCTTTCTTATTATGTATGGATCTGTTCCACTAAAATGTGTAAAAAGACTTTTACACTTTTACAAAAAGGCTCATAAAAAAGATATAATATTTTGTAACCTCTGTCCTCGCATAATATATATATATGTAATGAAATCTAAACAAACACAAGCTCCACATGAATTACATAGTTATCTTTTGGGTATAACTTGGGGGCTAATTAAATACGATATTTAGCTGCGCAATTCCTTGACATTATCTGCTATTTACTAATACCAGTAGGTACTAGAAGCACAGCAGCGTCAGCATGCTTAGCATAAATATAGAATTCGTTAATTTATCACACGTAATCATGACTAAATACGTTTGGCTGCGAATCTAATTTATTTTGTCATATACAAAGTAGTGTACGCCGAGCATTTAATATTAATATTTATGTTAAAATAGCAATAACGTACTATCATGGACCCGCGCATGACATTTGTTTATGTAAATTTGTTTGAGTAACTTGTTTATTTTTCGGTAGCTACAATTTATTTTGTTTTTTTTTATGTCTTTGAAATTATGTAAAATATTATTTTATTATGCATGTATGTGACTTATAATTTCTCGGAAGTTACTTTTCTGTTTGTAGTCTGGCTTGTAATTACGATAACGAACTTGTTTATTACTTTCGCAATTTTTAAGGTTTGAATTACGTATCATGATTATCATCTTTTTATTCAGTTGATTGACGTTGTGAATTAATAGTCTATTTTTTCTCTTTGCATTGAAATATAGTGATTCTTAGATTTAATATGCCTATGGTGGTTTGTTGTTTCGAAATCAATGTTTTACCACAAACGTTCCGAATCCACGTAATAGTGTCTCTGCCGTGTTCAACAGGTGTGGTAGATTTATCTCCTGGAGATTGAGTTATGAATTATTTATTATAATTATGAATATATAGGAAACTGTCGGTGGAAAGGAACGAGTTAATGTGGGATCATAAATCAGAGTCTAAATTTTGTTCTCGGTTTCAAGTAAATTATTGTAGCAATGACGATGCTGTACTGTCAGAACTTAGTGTTTGAATTAGGTTCAATAGGCTATTTTGTACCTCGATCCGTATACTTTTGTGGGCGAGCAACATAATGTAATGATCAAGGTTTGATCAATCATGGAACCTTCTTCGTCAATGCGTCAACAGTGTTTTAGGTGGCATAATTTCCTAAGGGGGTTCGTTTGTATAGACTCCGATCACCACACACATTACTCTTACTTGTTAAAAGTCGCAGTTGCCACTTCAAATTGATGTTCCGATACTTATTACGCTTGCGCATATTTAAATACACATATATTTTTATGTGATAGAGTAGCACCTGATAAGTGGCAACTGCCGCCCATGGACATTTGTAATCTACCCCGTATAAGACTACCTGAATCCTACCTGAAGTCGATCACGTTGCTTTGCATGCCTTGTTACCCCTGAGAACTAAGTTGGAATCCCTCGCATATGTAAGTTTTCCTTATCACACCTCCAAACCAGAAGATAGCAGCGCTTAACGCTGCTGTTATTAGGTAGAAATAAGTCTGGTGGTCGTGCCGCCGGAGACGAACCACAACAGATTCTTATAAATATCTCTTTCTCTTATGATTTTCCAGTAATCACAGATATACGAGTTACATACTCAGTTAAACAATACTAAAGACAATTCCTTGAATCCAATTACGAATGTGCTTTAAAATCTACGGAGTTAACCTTTACCGAGTACCTTTGAACTGAACATAGATCATTGCAGGTGCAACATTGCACAATGTACGTACAAAAGGGCGTCTATATCGGGCGACAGTAAAATATGTCACGATCAAACACAATGTAAGGGCGAAATTAATCACAGATGCGTTTTTGTAATGGCGCGTGCTAATGTTGCGACTTGCGCTGTGCATTTTGTAAGTGTAGCGGTCTTTATATGAGCAGTATGGGTGTCGGTCTACGTTCATCCCCGGGCACACACTATCATTTATTTTAATTAGTGCATCACAAAAACTTTCATGATACATTAAGTAAAGTAAATAAAATAACATAGTAAGTAAAATAACATATTGCGTTTGTCTATCTCAAAATATTTTTAATTTATTATTAAACTAATACCAAACCTCTGAAGTTCCTTTTTTCTTATTGTATATCATTTTTATTTGCTTGCTCATTGTTATAATAAAAAATATTTAGATAAATGTTTGTTTTTGCTAACCGTATCCGCTTGTCGGACGCGAGCTGGCGCCCCCTGCCGCCCTCCGTATAAACCTAGTCTAGACGTATAGGTGCAGGGGAATGTAATACCGTCGGTGTTATTTAATCTATTTCAAATTTAATTTTTAGTATAGGTATCAGCAACAACCTAAGTTTAACTTTTGTGTATGGGTAGATAAGTACTTGTTAGTGGGGACATCGTTTGTTCTGCCGCTATTCTAGTAAGTAATTACTTCTTAGCATGAAATCGGCGTAGCAAAATCAAGAATAGTTTAGTAGTTCTTATATTGCGGATCTGGAATTCGAATCCCAAATCTCCCTCCCACTTTCATCCTAATGTACACTCCTCCAAGCTGCTCCAGTGATTGATGGATTAGTATTAAATTATAGAGCGTTTTAACTGTTAAGGGACACATCAAGAGTAAAAGTTCACCCAAACTACATATTTCAAATAAATTCAAAATGTTACTTTTATGGTGCAGATACTTACCTATTTCACATTTGAATGATTAGGCAAGAACAAGATTGACATCAAACATATATGAAATTTACAATTCTATTAATTTATTCCGTAAACGAAATTGCGCTAATCCTTCGCTGTCTTAACATTTGAATATTTTAAAACTTTTAAAATCTGCTTTATTATGAGTTAAAACGTGACGTGAACTAAGCGGGCGCGTGGCGGTGTTGTCATAAATTTCCTGTAAGCTTCATGACTATGAAGCCATTTTACCAAGTTTCTACTAAACTACACTTGGAAGTTAATTCGCAACGGCTTTTAAAGTTTCATGTAGAAATTTTACAAAGATAATGCCAAAGAAGAAGCCAAAATTCATTTTACTGGGATATCATGTTAAGGGTGAAGGAGTTTCGTTAGCATCTCATATGACATGTGATTGCTCGGATGCGGGTCTCGTCCGGGGGGGGGGCCGGTGCACATTTTTTCACTACGCATTATTTAATGTACAATTCGTATTCTAAAAGACACTATAAATACAATTTCTAATGTTATGTTTACACCCGCTAAAGGAAAATATCCCTCAGATATTTTACTTACAAAAATGCAAACTGTTTCCTTTTTAAAAAAACATTTTCGAAGTTACACCTAACAGTTTCCTGATTCTATCAGACGGACAGGACGGAATTATAACGGTTCCTTTGACATTTGACAGCAGAACCCTAATAAGTGAATGTCCATCTGTACAGCTTCGAAGTGGGGGCACAGGACTACAATTAACTTATTGTTGCTAATGAACAATTGGAGCGAAAGTGTAAATTAAGCAATTAGCTTTAAACGCGTGGCAATTGACCGGCAGATTATATTGAACATACCGACCTGCATGCTTGTGTTTGTAACAAGTAGGTTATTAAGTGCCGCCATTTAAAAAAATGCTTAGGTTACATTTACTACTTTTTTATGAAATTGAAGTACCAAACAAGTATGCAGCCCATCTGTCACCAATGGACACCTGTAGTCAATTGTAACAAAGGTATAACGTGAACATTAATATAGTTATAAATTCTGTAACAATAGGGAAATGGAAGTAAATATTCCATAGTAACTATCTAGTATTAAGGTGTCCTGATATTAGTTATCTACCGGAACATACCCACAGCTGTTATCAGCCAAGGTTGCTCAGCTGACAAAAATATAATTATTTACTGACCCACCAATTTCCTATATTCCGTCCACTATATCATTTTCGATTACCTTTACACGTTTATTAAGTTTCTGATTTGTTAATAATATGGTTTTAATTTGTTTATAAAAATTTACAAATGGCATATATTTGACGTTCTCAGATTCGCATAAACCACTGAGTATATCAATATCACGTAAATGAGTCGAACCACATAAGATTCTAGAACTTCATTTATTCATTAACAATAGACGCAGGTTCTGTCTACGGAGCTGCTTGCTTACAAAGATACGTGCTTGCAAGGATGCAAGCATCTTAGCATTACGTTCACTTAGATAACTGTTTATTCGCAAGCGATATGCCTATTTACAAACACAAACGGACAAATACCAATGGTCGTACTTCAGTATGTATGGACCTCAATTTTGACTTCATGTTGCGCCTGGCTGCTGCGAGGTGTCATTCACACAATTAATTTGTATTTTTTATTTATTTTGAATATCAACCGACTAATGTAACTAACTATGGATGAGTTGGTTTTATTCAAACAGATTAAATATAGGTATAGAATTATAGTTGAGTGGCTTAGTTATTTAACAAGCTACTTTATTCCGTGGTGTAAGTACTGATACTCAACACATGTTGACTTAGGTCAGATATCTTATCATTGAAACGAGTACACAGGAACCGAGTTACCTCTTGCAGGTCAGCAGCCTTTATCAGTGGATTGTTGATCGGAAGTAAACACCTACTTATTAAAATCGAATGGAATATAGCAATAACGTAATATAGAAGTCATTATTTTACTGCAAAAAGTTTCAAATTAGCACCATTCTATGCATACATAGAGTTTTAGTTAACTAAAAATTTTGACCCGATGCCACGACATACATATAAAATCCTTAATTATTGTAATTAATAAACGGCGATGTAAAAGATCTCGAGAAAACCTACATGTTCTTAAAAAGTTACGAGTTCTTTAAAAAGAAAGTTCCGCACTTGACTAATGATTTGAACTCGTATCGTGAATGTTAAGGGAAATTTTATTATTATAATAATCTCATAAATTAGTCCACTAGGTATCTACCAAAATGCCATTACTATTGATAATTCCAAGTCAGATTTTACTCTTTTATGTAGCGCATATTGTTATTAGCGTTCCTGTGTCGCCTGTCTTCATAATTATACGTAGTCTTAAGTGGTTATATATCGAAATCCTTTGTCAATGATAGATAGTTAATCAACGGTGATGTATGTTTCTATGGGAATGCCGTAAAGGAGGAAGGGGAGAGGGAGTGACAAATCGCCACATAGATACCCCGTCAGGAGAATTGCCTGTGACAACGTATTTCCGATATACTATTAAACCGTAGAGTGATTTAGATGTGTCAATTAGTTATGGTGACCTAGTAAGTATACCAACTTTGAGTATTATTAAAAATATTCTTTATAATTAGTGTAACGGTATGGGAAGTCTTTAACATCGCGGTGAATGCCGACGTAGACAATGTCGCGATGAGGTGTGGAGGCTAAGAATGTCCTAAGTAAACAATATTTAATTATTATTTTTTTGTTATCTATTAGATATATATATCGTTATATATATTCGATTTTCGTGATTGTTTAAATGCCATATGTAGTAGTATTTTATAATAATGTTAAAAAGTTTAAAGTGAAGATAAATATTTCAAACGTAAATGATACGACGTATCATTTACGTTTGATACATGTGCGAAATTGTAATGCATCAATCCCTCATAATTATATGTAATGAAACTAAACAGCTTTCTTTATAAATTAATGTAAATGAGTGCTAGACATTATTTCCTCTAGTTGGTTTGAGATTTGAGATATTATTCGCATTCCGATAGCAAGCTTTAATAAATGATTGATGAGAACAAAGGAAGGCATACATTAAAAGGATTAAGTTGGATAAATAATTCAGTAATTCCGGTGTTTAAATTTTAATTTATGTAAATAATAAAGTTTATTTCTTTGGTTTATTAGTATCAACGAAGGAGTAGATGCTTGTAAGTCACCAACATAATACTCATTTGTATTGTGTACTTGTAATCGAATAACGTAGGTCAACCTAATCTCGTCATCCATACAAATCATATAAATGTATTTAGGCTTCAACCCACCACCAAGCGATTAATGTCTACAATTCATAGAAAAGATAACTAAGAGTACTCTGTAAAAATTTACACGCTTTTGATCGTCGGAAAAGTGAAACGAATTAAAATTCTTTTCAAACCAAAATTCCCTTTTGATATTGCGCAGTTGTACGTATTTGAAAGTCACACACAGGCACAGAACGGGCAAAGGAGACGAATCTTTTATAAAATAAATCTTTTCTAAGAACCAAGAGTTCATAAGCTCGCAGTAGGTATCCAGTCTCTTAGAAACTTTTTCATTTCCTTTACCTACCGATCCTTGCGCCCTAATCTTCGTTTCCATGAGGGTTCAGTTTCTTCGAAGCTATTTTCGGCGTAATTTCAAGGGAACGCTAAAATCCTCCAATATTAGGTACGCCATCTTTGACGTCCGTTAAAATATTCTTTTATACTGTGGTTATAAGTTGAACTTTAGAATTTAGATCCCAAAATTATCGTGCAAGTAGCTCAGTGTAATGCTTTAACAGATTTTTAGTTTTACAAGTGTCGTAATTTGTTTTGTAATGTTTATTCTGTCATTTTTTAATTAATACATTAACAGATACAAGTATCGACAGTTTCTTCTTCATAAATCTTTTAACAAAAATTTCTATTTACGTTATGGTTTCATTAATTACGTTGGCCTATAGTGATCTGCAAATGGTACTTGTTACTTTTCCTTTTTTTAATGAAGAACCCGCATCCATTACCATCCTTGCAGGCTAAGTTAGAATGCCTCATGTTAAGTAAGAATTCAGAAAGTGACACGTGAAACGAACATTTTTATTTATATGCAGGTTTATTTATTTGTAACATTCTATATATTAACTCAATTACACCTTTTAAACCAAAGCATAGCAGACAAAAAAAATCTACTATAAATTGGATGTTTTATTTGTCAATCAATCCAGTCATATAATCTAGAAATGTTACAAAGTAGTACTGATACCCCATACATGCGTACCCCAGTGGGTTAGAAATAATCATGTATATCGTGTTATTCTGCAAATAAATGATTTAATTTGATTTGAACTTACAATAACCTAAAAGAAGTTTAACATTAACCAAAGGTGATAAGAATATACGTTTTGATTGAACCATATGTCACTGAGTTGGACATAAATACTTGTTGTAAGAGGATTGCAATATAATTGGTTCGTCAAGCAAATTAACTCAGAAGTCCAATAACAGCCGTATGTTCATATTTAAATACATATCTGTTTATTGCGACGTATTAATATTAAAATTAGTACAAAGTCAAAAAAACAAATAGGATATTGTTTTGATTGAATTAATATAGTATTTATAACTATATAGTAGCTCTCATAATGGTAACCCTAATTAACTATTTGAAACGATGTATTTTTCTTCTATTACTTACATTGTCCATATATTCTTCAGGATCCTTCGGAACTAGTCTATATTATCCTAAATATGTTCCTGGCAACCAATATGTCTATACATCTAACAAGATGAAATCGGAAGTTACTATTCTGTCATTCACAATAGAGTAGCTACACCCACCGGTAATAATATCGCGTCGGCCGAAGGGTTGCCAGGCAGCGCCCTCTCGTCCCCTTCACGGCTCCGTCAACGTCTTGGGTCTCTGCACACTTATTGATAACTTATTCTACCCACAAAATACACACACAGCGCTTATATGTCTGCTTGCCCGGTTTTAAATTAAACATCATACATCAGGTTCCACCATGGTACACCATGTGTATAGAAAAATACACAACCAGGAAAGAAATTTAAATAAATAAAAATAAATAATTTGTATATTTTCTGGCCAAGGATTGAATCCGAAATCCCTTTGCTCATCAGATGTATGATATTATGGTGACAGCAACGCCACCGCGACTCGTCAATAGATTGAACTGAAGAAAGCTTTGCATCTAGTCCAGAATATAAAAGCGTAAACATCACATTCGCGTACCGTCGTACCTTTGGTACGAAGCTTGCAGTTATACCGATTCTCTGTCGATATGTGAGTAAAGACCCTTCCTGCTCAATTGAGACGTGGATGAAAGCCTATATTGTGATTCTAAATAGACGTACATCATGTCTTTGTATATATAGTTGACGCTAAACACGTGTCAATTATGCCGAGTTGTCATACATAGCGTTAATTAAATAAGACTAGTCATTTCAGTTTCAGTTTAAAATAAGAACAAACAATTCATAGTTTAACTACCTCAGGAAAGTAACTTTATCTAATTCTTACCTGAATAGTTTAGGTGTTGTGGTTTAAGGATTGTCGTAAGGTAGATATTTTATAGGAGATATTCAAATTTACTCTTATCTTTTGTTTGAATTGATTACAAATTCTCTGGCTTCCAATGAGAATTTAATATTTACACATGGTGACTGTTAGTGCCGAGCCATTTATCTGTAGGTGTACGTGTAGGAAAACTGGGCGTTGGACTAGAGCGGAATGGGAGGCGGTATGGCAAATTCATTACGGGCGACTTATACTTAGTAACCTGGCATTAGGTCAGCTCACCCTACGTAGTGAAGTTATTTAGGTACATAATAAAAAATAATTTGTGTTATATTTTGTAGCGAATATTTTATTTATGATGGCATTTTAACTTCGTTCATATAAGACGCGAAATAAAGCCAGCTATGATGCCTGTTGTAGGTAATTTCCTCAAAATAAAATTGTTAGATTTTTTATACTAACACACCTGCTCAAACACTCCCACTATAGATAATAATTACTTAGATATGGAATTGATATTTGCTTACAGCAAAAAATATTTAAACTATTACTTTAGTCGGTCACAAAGCATTGCGTGAGGTCTCCTCGTTAGGCTGATCGTAAAGGAAGAACGATCGTAAAGACCCTTTATTATATCGTTTCAACGGTAAAAATACATAAATTAGTCATGCAAAACTAGATATGCAGGACTCAAGACTATGTAATGGTTCCATATTATGTATTTTGCAATTAACAAATGCCCTTTATCAATAGTAATATTATAATGTAACTTCAGCTTAGTATTTTGCTACCTATAGCAGTTTAAACTTACCTGTACGAGTAAAAATATATATTTTTAGTTAGTAGTTCGTAGTTATGTTAAGTAAAAAATGAAATTGAATTAGCAAAGGAGTATGCTGATATTAAATAGTTACTATTTCATAGTTTACCGCTACTGGATAGAATAGGTATTTTAGCTGATGTCTGTCAGGGATATGTTGTTACCTCTGCAAACTTGGTTGAAACGCTTTTTGTAATTTTTAAACCAAAACAGCGGCATTTACCATTGTTGTTTAGGACAGAAATAAATGTGGCGATGTCGTCTTCGGCTTCGAACCCTGAGTTTCTACCAGCTTAAGTTATACGACGTTTGCAACAATCGGCGCTTTTTGCTTCATTACCAACCAATATCAGAAGATACCAATACTAGTACTCTTTGCATTATTTTATCGCAATTTTTATTCATGAGCGGCTTTCTCCGAGTGGCATGGAGTCGCAGATTGCGTGCGGTCCGCCCATCGCGCGCAAACTGCCTATTGTGCGGTGTACAGTAGGAAATTGTATGCATTGCTGCGCTGGAAACGAACTCAATGACAGTTGCGTCGATTTATGATTTGATTTTGGCTTTACAACACGTATATTAAGATCATTGGATTGGTATTAAACTTATGAAAAGAGCCAAGTTTTACCTTTTGAATGTGGTGTTATAGGGAAGATTTGACTAATAAAGCAGAATTAAACATAATATACAGTAGCTAAGTTTTGTATGAAGCGTTTTTGAATGAGTGAAAGAGTAGAAAATGTGTTGTGTCATCCCCGAATAATATCAGTTCTTTTCTCCTCGTGGATATCGCACGACTATTACGACTACTACATACTAAATTAAGGGATTAAATATGGAAAATGGGCAGCAGTGCACAGCTTAGCGCAGTGACTACAGAAAAACCCGTTTGTTCAAAGACAATGGCTAGTAGTGCAATTTGAAAACATCGAAAAAAATCTGTCGAAGGTTTATATATTATGTCCAAACAATTTCAAAATTCAGCAAGTTCTTTGCATTTCTCAATAGTGTAGAGATTCGGCAGAAACCCGTCGACAATTCGATCCTCGGAATAAATGAGCTGAGCCCTAGGTTTGTTTTTTGGCTTCGTCCTACCATCCACGTCCCAGTTCTACGAAGGCATAATCCGAGTTTATAACTGGTCCCTAAATAAAAACTTTGAAACGGGTTAACATAATTTATTCCTGACTTCTCTCACTCTTTAATAGCACGCGGAACAATATAACGTTTTTTTCGTCCGTCCGTTCCTTGCCGCCTATTACTCTTGTCAGGTCGTCAGAACCCGGGACTAAGTCTATTCTAAGCTTTATTTATTAAAATTAAGGTTCAAAGTAACATGACCGAAATTGAAGATGGATCCGAACTTGTGATCCCGATAGTATATTTTTTTATTTCCACGTTTGAATGCTTATTAGGTTTTTACTCGAGTCATTTAAAAACTGAATTTAACATTTTGAAATATGCTCGTACACAGACATGGAACACGACTGGTCTCCAATTAGATTTGTAAAACTTAGTTAACGAACTTAAAAGGTCATTAGTTGCGGCTGCTCCGCTGACACTAAAACAGTTTTACGAGGCACAATCACCAAACATTAACAGTTATTTCTATAAATAAATGAGAATATATCTCTACGATTTAAAAGTAAACACATTTTAATGTAGTTTGTTGGATTGAAGCCTATCGATGAAAACAAAATTTGAAGTTTTTATTACGTATTTAAAAATTCAAGAGAAACGCAATAAGTCGTAACACAAAACGAAAGAATGAAAATAAAGTACAAATTGCTTATTAATATTATTATGTTTAGGTTATATAGTAGTTAGAAATGTATTATCGTCATTATCTAGGTACTCTATACTGCCCAAGTGTCAAGTAAGGTTCATTTTAATCGCTCATTAAGTCAGAAGCAATTGGGCTATACTTATATCGTATATCCGAACCGATATAATGACAAAAATTCATACTATTTGGCAGTACTTTTTACAACTAGACACTGAAAACTATTTAGATGTCACGTGATAAGTACTGTATATTATATTCAAATAGGGCTTCAATTATAAAGCAGCGTCGCGCTGAAACCACACATTACCCTGAAATCACTCTCGCGTTTCCCACACAATGGACAAGTTATTAAGCACTGGCCTCTATCATGGGGAAGATTAATACTCTGCGGCGCGGCACAAAAGTTCTCTATTCCATTGTATTGTAACTGCGCGTATGCGGCGCGCGGCAGACACCATATTGTTTTGTATTGTCCACACAATTAGTATATTTATACCTACCTATAATAAATCTCTAGGTTCACTAGCTCATGTTAGCCATATTCGGCTGTTTAATGCGGACACTAAAAGGTAATAAATAATATGAAATAAGGTAATGGATTCTGTTTCGTTGTTCTGTGAAGATTACGTCCAGTCTACCAAATGTTAATAAATCTTCGTCTTCCAACTTCTGAATTGAGCTACAAATAGTATTACTATAAATGCATCGTTACTCTTGATCTACATTAGATCATCATTAATACATGTTCCTATACTACTCAATGTTCAAACCCGGAGAGGGGAAAACGAAGTGTTTTGATTCGGCAAATATACTTACTCTTAACAGACTTGAAGTATCATACTATAGAAGCACGCGAAACTTCGAACGAATAACTTTGCAAACCATTCTCCAGTGGCGTGACGACATTGCGCCCACGAATGGAATATTTTCTATGGTGACATTTAAGCTAAATTGCATTAACAAATTTACGATGTATTTAATCAAATACTATTAAATTAATAATCTTCAGTTACCTCATGAATAAAATAGTGTTTAATGCAAAATTTTAGTCTATGCATGTATGCAACTATACAGCTTCGTATTCAAAGGTTTTCGTCAAAAACTACGCCTTTTGAAAATAGTAAGCTAGTTTCGTTACAATCAACGTCTCTTGTCGGTACATTTTGGCTGTCACATTGATTGAAACGGAAAAATAGAGCAAACTCAGTTACCTAGCTGTGTTTTGTTTTGATAGCTCGGATTGAAAATGCCACTCAATCACTAACAGGAACATTTTACATCTTACTCAATTTCCCTCAGTAGTTAGAATGCGGTGACACAACCGCCGCACCTGTTTCTACTTTATTCAGAACGGTATAAAACATCTAAAACGCATGTGGCCGACCTCAAGTAGGTAGGTCTTATCTGGGGTCTACTATACCTATCTATGGCGACTGTTGCCATTTACCATGAGGTGGACTGCATTCTCGTTTGCTGTTTACGTTACTTAAGTTAGGTAATACATACAAAATTACACATACAATACATACAATACATTTATTAATACGGTTAATTAACTTTTAGATACAGTACTCGCATTTACATTTGTTTATCGTAATATACAGGTTAGATAGTAATACTGTTTTTTTTTGTTACAGGTGGTGACGTGGTCCTTGGGGGGAGATGCTGGGCGGGGCGGCGGGGGGCGCCCGCTCCCGCCCGCCCTCTGACCTGCACCAAGGTATGTTGTCCTAGTACTTTTGTATGCAGATTAAAGATTTTTTATTATCTCGATTTTTGTAATTTTATTTTATTTATCAATTGTTTTATTTAAGTATGTTATATTTTTATTTTTGAAATTTTGACTAGATTATTAAAAAACTTGCTAGTTGAAAATATTAGTTTTATGTACCTATATAAAATTATTATCATACTCAGATTTCTCATAACATTTAAAATAGACTTCAATTTGTCTGATTCTACAAAAGCGTCTATAATCCAGTATATACGAAGAATGGCACAAACTACAGTTAAACGAGTAATAAACGAAGATCCTACAGCCATACATTTGTTTTAGGTGTGACCCGCTTCCCGCTATACTCGCTGTTCCCGCAGGGAGGCAACAGGCCTGCGATACATAAAGGTAAGCTTTAAAAATATTGCTTTGTAAATAGGATTTTATAAATACCTAGTTTAATGTAAACATTTATGGTTTTACTATTTTAAAATATGCTAATATGTATCGTATGGGGTTTTGTTGTGCTACTTCTTCTCTATAGACAAACATCCAAGCTACCACGTAGTGTTGACGTTCAAAAAGAATATTATAGGAATCAATTTTATATAAATTAGATTTGAATTTGAATTTAAAAAAAGGGCAAAACAGTAAATCATAACCTCTTTTTTAAAATTGGTGGTACGTTCGCGACTCATTTAGTGTTGCTAATGTTTACTGGAGTATGCTTACCATCAAATGATCGGCTTATGCATTGAGGTTTATTTAGATAAAAAAAAAACTAATGTCTTTAATTAGTATATCACAGTGTGTAGGTACTAATTTCTATCCATGTGTTGATCAACTGAAAATAATAAATCCAAGTACAAAGTAGTATTTCGTAAGTTTACAGGTAATAGCAATCAGTTTGAGGAAAATCAGATTATACAATCACGTATGCGCTGATTGCGGAAACACAATGTATGTGTTGTCGGGCCTTATCGGTCGCGTTATTATCTGTCCGTCTAAGGACTTTTAAGAGATTTAGAATCACCTATGACCACATATTCTAATAACATGGTTAAAAACTATAACTTAAAAAAATTAAATGCAAGTAATCATTATTCCAGCCATCATCGGCTTTTAAATATCGAGCGCAGGATAGAACTATAGGCCCTCCTTCAAGGGCTTAATCCCAGCGTTTACCTGTGCATGTTATATGGCCAAACTTTGCATTTCCTGTATTACCTTGTATAGGTAGATTCATGAGGAGAGAGTGGTAGGTATACATGTTATAAAGCAGAAATACATAGGTGTGGTGGTGACGCCGGAGTCGAACCGTCAAAAGTTCTACTACCGTCAAATGTAGTCAGATGGACTGCAGGACCGTTTTATCTATATTTCAACCTATCGCAAGTAAGAAATATCTTTTAAATGAACATTAACCGTGGCTGCACCTTACAACCGTATTTCAAACAAAATTAATTTGTCTCGTCTTGTCAGTTGTGCCCTGCGGTTGTGCCTTAGGGAACACCACACCTATGCAATATTATAATATACTGCCATAGAGGCGCTTGACTTTTAGCTTTTTGTGTTTATTGTAAAATGAAACCTTTTAGATTCTTAGTTCATTATGATCAACCTATTACTGGACCATCGCCAAACTCGGTCTTCTGTCAGGTTGAAAAGGGTTGACATCCAGTAGGACCACGTTTAGCTCGTTTGTGCGATAAATTTTAAAAATTTGTTTGTTATTTCGTATATATTTATGTTTATATTATATAGGTAAAGAAGTCGTATACACATTTTATGCTTCTACAACGGTTTTATGCTATGCATAGTCTAACAGGCAGTAAGTCATTAAGTAAATATTAGAGTTTTATTTAACAATAGATACGCGGAAACCTTCAAGTACGAAAATCAAAGGCAATACCTTTAATGACACGGGAGGTCAACATTCTTATCACTTTATTGTTACTGCCTTGTTAGTAACTACTATGCGTAAACATTATTGTAAGTATTTAAAAAAACTTTAAGATGATTTGGATTATGTTACTTTAAATTTACTCTATTTTTAAAAACAAAAAAATGAGTTTCAGTTATCATTTTTTATTATTGGACCCACCACCTTTAAGCCTAGTCGAATTCTCAATTCATAAACTAATTTGATCAAGAACATAATCCTCAAAATGTGAAGTAAAAAAACGGCTAAGGAATTCCGTTGGCCGGGTTACGTGTGGTGAGCGACAGGCGTGAAGATGCGATGCGAAGGCTGACAGCCGACAGCCGGCTATGGGTGCCTGGTAGTGCAGTTATTAGTTTTTGTTCTCTTTGGGGTATTTCATGGTGCGTATGCATATGACTGTTTGTCCAAAATAAATTACTTACTTGCAACTTTGGCCCCACTTCGACCGCAATCTGCATACAAATAACACAGCAAACGCGCTAAAATCTTTACATCATAATCAGAGTATATTGATAGATGAAGAATACGTGGCAGTATAATATTACTATAATATGATAAAATATAAGAAGATGATAATATGAAATGACGTCTACTTCTAGGTACTCAATCATTTGCCATCGTGTGGCATAGCAAATTAGTCTTAACGTGCTTTCGGACCATCACATTTTTTTTAACTTATAACAAAATTGGAACATTGGAGACCTCGGTGTTCGAGAAAATAACACCCGATCTGGACACCCTTCCAATCTGCTCAGGAAAACATACAAAATCCATTAAAACTGATTAAGGATCATCGAAGATAAATCGAAATATAGTTAAACTCTGAACTTTATTATGTCATAACTACGAGTAGGTCTACTACACTATTGTACGCCTATGTACATAAGAATAATATATTAACCAATTTATTATTTGCTTTTACGAAGCATGAAGTCATGCGGTTATGACAAAGATTGCATGAATAACGCTTATTACAGTATTGCTTTGTAAGTTATTGTGTCCATAAACGGCGATTATAACAGTTATCCGCTCGATCTTATCGATGCAATATCGATTACAATTATCGATTTCATGTACATAATGTTCGTTAAATCAGATAAATGGGACGCTGATACCGGATATAGTGTTGTTTGTGCTTAGTAGGCATAAGTGTTATTGGAACTAAGTTCCTTACCGCGGCTTGCCGTAGGTTGATGCCAGGAACATTACAAATACATTACATTACACGTAAGAAAAAAACATTATCTCTACAACTTACTCTCTTCATGCGTTTACCTCTGGAAGCATTGGTTAAATTTATATAACTCTTTTTGAATATCATAGGTAATTTATAGGGGGATGATTTAAGGCTATAATTTAATAAAATCGGTTATCTGGGACAACAAATTCAGCTTGATATAAAAGGTCAATGAAAATGCAAATAGCATTTTATCTCAAAGAATTACTCAATGTGATTGTACGGAACTCTGCGTGGTTGATGACCACTCCGCTTGGCTATAAAATAAAATTGTACAAGTTACAATTCAGGTAGGATTCCTGTCCTATTTGGGTTTGATTACAGACGTCCATGAGAAGCAGAATCTACTTAGAATTAAGTACACGCACAATATAATAATGCTACTTCAACTGCGTAAAAACATATTAAAAAAATATATACCTATAAAAAGGGTTGGAATAAAAATAAAAAATGCTTTAACTCGGTTAACAAGTAATACTTAGATTGGCAACATTTTAAATTTTTTTCGTCTAAAACTAAGCATTTTCGATACAACGGGAATAAACGGAAGCATTAGTGGTGTTCCTGGGAGCTACGGAGTCCCACGGGTATTTCATGGACCTTAATTACGTGTCACTGTACTACTGCGCAACACATGCACTTCATCATAAGTATAAGGCATGAGTTTGCTCTTCATATTTCCCGTTCTTCCGAACACGAAATGTACCCCATAAGGTACGAATAGAATAACACAGATAATTAGGTATATTAAACATTTACCAATTCTCTGTGGCTTTAGTTTATGAGCTGGGTGGAACTCACGGATGTGCTGCTATTTTCAGTTCCTTTGTACCTTTCAAGCTGTAAATGAACGTTATCATTGGCGTTTAGCAACTATGCAACCATGTATCTATGTATCTGGCCGGTGAAAGACAAGTATTCCACTTTTATCTTCCTTGGCAGGGACATGATTGGATGTTACTAAGAGATACAGAAGAAGGGTAGCAAAAATTGACATTCTATGAAAGTTGGCATATATTAAGCTTACTAACACAATAAAATGTAGCACATTGACAATACATCGTGGAGTCTAGTCTAGGATCCGGCATATTTTATGTTTAACAGTTGTAGTCAAAGGGGTGATATATGAAAGGATTAAGCAAAACCTGAAATTATAACCCTCTAGGCACAGTGCCGGCTTGAAAACTTGTCGTACGTATTTATTATAGTGAAAAGTACTACGGTATGCGAACATCTTTATCATTAAACACATTCATCCAGTCCTGTCATAATAGGGGTATGACTGTATCATTAATTGGTAAATTAGTTTTTACTGCGATGTATGATGAAAAACATCGATAACTTATCATTCATCAATATGATTACAATCAATCTAACAGAAATGTATGTTAATTATTATAGCATGTACTTTTACAAGTGTGACTTTCACGTACATATACAAGTATCTACATATGTTGGTACTTACAAAGGTTTATTTCGTTCTCTATATTTTTTTGCTTCACACAAAATTTTATTATCAAATGAAACAGTTTATTTTGGCCGCGTCCCACGGGGACCCTAATTACATGTCACTCGTCGACTCCCGCGCATCGCACATGTGCGCCGTCGCTTATAATTAACTAAACAAAGAGATAACTTTTAGACGAATTAGCTTGGGTTTCAAAGACCTAATGAATTTTTTACATAAACCAAATTTGCAATTAGCATTCAAGTTACTGAATTTCGAAAATCTCTTTAATATATACAAATGTATTTTAACGATTCCAAAAATGTAAATTGTCCGACTGTTCTTACAACGTTAGACACGAAAGTAATAAATAACTATTAGTTGAATCAATTTCACATAAATACATTAATCTATCACGTTTTAGCAGTCTCCTGCTGGACAAAGGCTTTTAAAAGCGCTAATGTGAATGCCTTTTTTTGACCGCAGTAGGTATATGGATAACTTTGTGAAAAATTGCTGCTGCTTATTTCCTTGTATGTAATCCTTAAAACCCCTGTCTAACATCAGGCTCCGCAGGTAGAGACGACCTCCGTGTGATTTTTCTAATGGTCCGGTCTATTGTTTATATTTCCTAAATTCATTATAAATATAAGTATCAAGTAACGGCAATATTATAAATATAAGTTTTTGTTGTCCAACAGTAACGGAGAGCCTGTTCTCGACGTCACTATCGACGTTCGGCGTGCCGACGCCGCCGCCCAACTCGCCGTACTCGCCGCTGCAGCTCGACCTCAGCTGCTCGCAGCGATTGCTGCTCACTGACAAGTAAGTACTGCTTACACTAATAAATCGAACTTTTTACCGTTATTTACAATGGATACAGCCTTTGAAATGACTAATCAACTTTCAGTTTTGATTCATGTTGTAAATTATATTCCTTCGTGATTTCTCCAACAAAACTCAATCAAAATTGAGTTGCTTATAAATAGGCGTCAATGAAAACACATTTTATAGAAATAGACGATTTTTGGAATATTCCTGGAATATTCATGGAAATCCATTTTATGATAAATGCCATAATCCACCTTTTCGTTCAAGTGCGACTTAATATGTAGATTTCAACCTTTTGTCAGTGTGATTCCATCATTAGATTGCTATAAAAAGTATTTATGACTGTTGAATGAGAGGCTGAATATTTAAAATGATAAATTTCCCCTGTAGGAGTCCTATCAACGAAATATGCCAGCTACGCCCGTCATAGGGAATACAGAAAATCCCAAAAGCCCTGTGACGTTATCGCGCCGCATTCTGCCTAATAACGTATGCCCTTTTCCATAACCAAGCTGGCAGACATACAAAAATACCTTGATGTTTGTATTTAATATAGCCATAGTTTTAGCGTAATAAAGTAATCAATCAATCAATTGCGCACATGTCATATCGAAAAGTCCTACGATAATTAGCTCTCTTACAATTATTAGATGCTGGTAGAATCCTTTGTGGTTCGACTGTGGACGCCACACATATTTCTGCATAATAATGGCAATGTTAAGCGCTGCTGTATTCTGGTTTAAAGGGTGTGGTAAGATAATACTCATTGGAGGCGTTCTAACGTAGCAACGCATCTGTGGCTGAACAGATAGGACAGCAATATTATCTGGAGTTGGTTATAGATGTCCATGGACGGTAGTTGCTATTTACTATCAGGTGGATAGCATTCTCATTTGCTACTTCTATCATATAAATAAAACGCTCAGAATAGACATTTAAACTCATGATGAACGTATCTACTTCACCGAGGATGGAATCGATATTTGTTTCCATGGCAGACTGACATGATAAGCAGTATAATACGCTGGGCGTACCGCTATATATTTATTTAAGTTGTGAGCATTAAGCATAGAGGCGTAATATTGATTTCATTTTGTTACGCTTTTGGCTTGAGTTGACTGCATTTATGAGATTATTCAAAATGTTTCTCTAATAGTGTTAACAGGATAATATATTTGTCTCTTTTTTAAGTACCCAAAAAATCCTTGTAGAGAAATTATAATAAATGTGTAATACATGGAGCCGGGGTTTCATGCAAAAATGTAATTTCCCCAACGGAAAGCAGTCTGTAATTGTTTAACTATCAATGCTAATGGAAGCTTTCATATCAAAGCATTCTCCATTCAGATCGGAATGATCGGATGAAATACACCAGTATATTCGAGCATATCTGAAATGCGTGCTCAGTATCAAAATGTTACATTTGAACTTACTAATGAAGTTTGTTGTCATGTAGGTATGCTATTTGTGAATTTGTTAATGTTATTGAATGGAATTTAATTTAAAAAAATAAAGTAATATTGTTGTAATATTGCTAGTTACTGGAAATGTTTCAATTGGTTTTTATTATTGCTATGTATTTAATTTTGTGATTAAATACTTACTGTTTGGAGAGACTTTATTGGAATACTGGACTCCTCTACCATCTCAATAACCGTCCAAAGGCAATGTCATGGTTTTCTTTTATGCAAGTAGGTTTTTTTCATGATGGAGTAGCCAACGAGCATGCAGTTCATCTGATGGTAAGTGGCAGGTGCCGCCCACGGACATTTGTAATCCACTCCAGATAGATTAGAATTCCAACCGAAGTCGACCACAGATGCTTTGCTACCCCTGAGAACTAAGTTGGAATGCCTCGTTAAGTTTATCTCCCTTACCACACC
>DWRA01000192.1:0-31188 GCA_018250295.1 Spathilepia clonius
GGCGGTCGTGCCGCCGAATTTGAACCACAAATATATAGTTATAGCAAGTGATAATTAATTTGTAATACGCACATAACTTCGAAAAATCAGAGGTGCCTGAGGTTTGAAGCTCGGACCCCTCGACTGAGAGGCCATGATTCAACCACTAGGCTATCACTGCTACATGGTAGATTAATTAACACTAATTAATTTAATTAATTCATGATTAAATGCCGTAAATAGGTGCGATGTCTTCGAGTTTTGCAGTTGAATTATCGCAGAATCGCTTTGCATTTAAAGAGATGTATGCTTAAAGCAGCGTATTAAATTTACATCAACGATCAGTTTCGCAAAGTACAGACACGGGCGATTGAAAATTTCGGGCAAATTTAATCCGGGCGGCAACCCATTCAAGAGCTTTGTCAACGTCTGCATGAACGAAAACTTTTACAAGGAATATTCATTGGCTGAGTACCGAGCAAAAAGTCGCTAAATCTGAATAGCAAATCCACCTGCAGGGGCCAGTTCACAACACGGAAATTCCATTGAACTGTCGCACAATAGGGGCATGTGAACGGCAAAGCGGACCGACAGACAGGGCGGGGTTCCAATAAAAATATATCATTACGCTTAGCCAAACGTATAATGTTACGTTTATATCAAAATTTCACGAAAGGACGCTCCGGCTCGGATTACCGGTAAACGAGATAATTACAATGTAGGTAAAAAATTGCTAATAATAGGTTGACTTTTATAACCCACCTTGACTGTACGTCTAATGAGTGGAGGTTTCATTTGCAAAATATATAACATGGGAGTGAGATAGGTTATTCAAAAAAAACCGCCTGTTTAATATAATTAATTGGAAAGGGGAAAACAAGTACCTACAACGATAAAGAAATTAATGTATTAATTATGATGTAAATATTTAGTTTTTTTCTATAATTGTTACATTTAATTTCTTTATTATTACATTACATCACACGTTCCTATATCTCCTCGGATTAAAAAAAATATCATTCACGTTTAAAAAAGGCGTATGTCATTTCCACAGACGCGACGAATCCAACTACACATCTCATGTTAAAATCCGTCAAGCCATTTGTAGAGCATGCTCGGCATACGAATACAATAGTACGCTCGGAAACAATTACTTCTGGCTTAGTTGGGTGAAAATTTTGGGCCGGACCCACAATGGCTCAGTGCACAACGAACGCGCGGATCCTACAAAAACTGGACCTCACACTGAACGATACAAATTACACGAAATCCAATCCCCGGCAGTAATTAACAAAGCCGATGACAAACTTTTTTGGCTGAGGCTTATGAGCAGATTTTGTGACCCGACAGAGAGCGTTACACGATTCTAGTGTTACTATCTCAATTTTCAGCCTTTTAGGTACCTGTTGACAGGATTTTGGGAACTTACGTCCGTTAATAATCGATTTATCCAATGTTTTATGTACCAAAGATCGAAATTTAGGTATATCTGGCTACTAGTAATTGTCAAATTTAGAATTTTGGCTGACAAATTCAGATAGGTTAATAATTAATAGCGGATGTTAATTGACGTCCATTAAGTCAAAAATTCCTTTAAATAAAGTTGTGATTGTATAGCTCGTGGAGTTTTAGGAACTTAAGGTCACATACTTATGGGTTTATTCAAATTTTTAAATAATTAATCATCTCTTGCAATAATGGAGGAGGAAAATATCGTTAAACCTATACCTGAGAGTTACAAAAAGGTTCTCAAAGGTCTGTGAAGTCTACCAATCCGCACTTGACCAGCGCAGTCAACTGTGGCCTAAACTCCAACTCTGAATGAGTCCCGTGCCCAACAGAGAGACGGTAATGGGTTAACGACATTACGAGTCCAATAAATATGTTAAACAATTAAATAAAACCTTTAAAACCTTAAACATTTGTGCATTAAGTCTATTTAGCTTACAACCCTGGCGTAAAAATGAGTGCTATCAGTGGCCCTTGTCCATATGCATTGAAATTTTCTATGTCAGCGCTTTAGAGCCGCCTGTAGGCCATTAAAATTATTAAAGAGCATTGTGAATTCGCTACAATCGCTTAATAGGATCCTCTATACGGCGAGTCTTTTGTCCGCGGCACACACACAGATACCTACACATGCATACGTTTGTTGCAATCTGATAGTTACCTCAAAACGTAAGGGAATTCGGGTACATTTTTTATGCAAAAGCCTCATTCAAAAGGTTCTTAGCAACTTACCCTAAATGCAATAAAAACTATGTACATATACCGTTCCGAGAAATTCATACACTGCGAACAATATGGCGGATCGAACCATTTCTATTGTATTGTAACATAAAAACTATTTGAAGTGTTCCATTCTTTACCTCGGGCCGTGTTGTAAAGGCCCGTCCCTTAACATCGGTTAATACTCACTATTATTATATCGATATCATCTATCGATAGTGTTACCTACCTACTATAAATTGTAATGTAACTCTGTTTTATGTACAATTAAATATAACTTTCTTCAGTCCTAGTCCCACACTAAAATTATCCTGAGCCGTTTGTGCAAAGATACAAAAAATACATTCAAAGACGTCTATATATGAATACCAAAAACCGGACCAGAAATCTAATCAATTTAATTTAATTTAGATATATGTTTGACCGGGGATCGAACCCGGGACTCACTGTCTGACCGGTGTGATGATGACTACTCTACATTGATCCTCATGGCGGGAGCAAGTTCCTTGCTGTGACCACCGAATTTATTTCTAATACCTAGGTTTTTCTATAATATAGAAGTAGCAAAGTAGCATGCACTCCACGTGATATTAGGGCATCTCTGAACACCTGTAATCAACCTAGATATAATTTAGAGTTATCTGAGGTCGGTCACAAATTTTACCCCCAAGGTCTGCCGTGGAACGCCTGGGATAATATGTCTCCACACCTTTCAAACCAGAACGCAGCAGCGCTTTATACTGCTGTTGTTAAATCCGTGTGGCGGGGGTGCCTCCGGAACTACAAAGACTTCAACCTTCCACATCTTTAAAATCACTTATAAGTCCGATAAAACTGAATACTGCAATATTCTTTAAACCAATCTCTCATCTGTGTAAAATCAGCAAGCCTACAAAAAACAATTGTTTAAACAATTATTACCCCCTGCACGTCCTTGAAGCAATGATCATTAAAGTCATTAAAGTATATGACTTTACATTATTAAAACAAAACACAAACAGACGCGGGTTGCGGAGTGATATTAAAAATAGCTTACATCTGCCCGTGCACAATAAATGAGATACCGACATATGTGCAAACTGGTCCGGCTTCCGCGGTCACATATATGTAGGTAGAATGAATAGTCTTGTGAAGAACACTTGTTTTCTCGCTTAAAATCCTAAATAATAGGAACGGATGCGGCCGCGCCGAATCGTACGGAGAAACGTGAACTGAGTGGAGCTTTAGGGCTCCCACGCTAAACTATCGAACCTTTAGAACTTGGAAATACTAAGATCTTATTGATTTAAAAATTCATTACATACAAATTTAGTATGTATAATGGTGAAATACAATCTTTATACTATGTTGATATTTCTATCTCCTTTTACTATCACACTAAAATTTGTAAATTAAATTTTCAAATTTAGAATTTTCGAATTTTCAAATTTTCAAACTGTTATTATTATTTATTACTTTTATATTTTGTTTTTATCCTAATACTTATAGAGTATTACGAATAATCGATAATAGCTCAGCTATACCCAACTCGGGCCGTTGCCCGTACAATAAGATGGAAATTGATATAAATAATTTTATAGATATTGCGAACACCTGCTACGTAATGTATGCGTATGCCATATAGCGCCATACAAAGAGAAATAAATGGTTACATCTCATTGCCCGGAGCCGCGCTGGCCTCACCTGGACCGCCACATGGGAGCTTGAGAGTACCTGCATCGACAACAAGTCACTCCGTATTTTTATTTTTTACATCAACATTTTTTTACGAAGCAAACGAGTATGTAGTCCAGGTTTTAGGCCACTGCCGCCTATAAACCTATGATAATAGATAAGTCTTGCTGACCCGGCAAACTTCGTATCGCCAAAAATTAATGTGTCAAATTCTGAACGCCACGTATTTGACAGTCGTAGAAACTATTTGTGTGAGAAAACAAAATTATTGTTTTTACTATATTCCTAGCATTTTTTTCATATTTGCTCACCTTTTATACCTTCCTTGGATTTCCACAATTAATTCAAAACCAAAATTAGCCAAATCGCTCCAGCCGTTCTCAAGTTTTAGCGAGACTTACGAACAGCGTTAGGTTCTTATGTATGTAGATATACATTTTACACTGGTAAAAACGTTATTATGTATGTACAATTTTCAGATATACGAATAAAGTAAGTCTGTATATTTCTCTGTAACTTTTGTACTGTATTTAAAATATGACTGAAATATATTACTATTGTTGTTCATGAAATGCGAATCTATTAATAAATTATAAATGAATGATGCAACAGTATAGGTACTCAATTCTATAAATTGGAAACAATTGCGTGCTATTGGAACTGTCCGCGTGTGATAAGGTCAGCTGTCATCATTACACAATGTATTTAATTATTAATTTTCGACAAATTTGGAGTGTTGCATGAAACAAAGGAATAGTTAGAGAATAGATAAATCAATAACACGATACTACTGTTAGATCTTTTGTATCGGAATTGTTTAAAATTCGTATAAGACGAAATACACCTAGTCACCGTTCCAGGATGTCAATGAACGTAAGAGAAACACAAATCAACATCATATTAAGTGTTTCATTTGGACGTCGCAATCGGCATCACAAAGAACCAAAACAGCCGCCAGTAACGCCCTACAATGCACCACAAAGATCAGTTGTGAGCGAGGTGACCGTGCTAGATTGACGCGTGCAAAATTCACGAGACCCGCACGCGCGTGCTCGTCGCAGTGTGCACGTTTGCATTAGGCTCTGGATGCACTAGGCGATAATTGGTGTAGATATCAAATATTTCATGTATCGTACAACTAAGTACATAATAACAGTACATAGTACATAATAACTATTTGTATAAAGTTGACATATTGTCCTCTTTAACTGATTGAAACAAGGGTAACACAAAGGTTGACACAAGAAATATACTTAGCTTGAATTCGGCATAGAATTAGAATAGAATAAAAAGCTGTCTTACTTGTGGATGTCTGTCTGATTAGAAATATACTATTGAGTTTTCTAGACGGTACACAGACTGCGACCAAAACACCATGACTCTGAAAAGTTACTCGAGGGCTATGTATTGGCTCACGCGTCTATATGGAACATAAACAATCGACTGTTGATAGATTTTTTGAATAAAATCAAATATGTACTAAGCGCTCGTCGGTCGCTCAAATAAACAATTGGGAGTTCTAGCGAATTATGTGTCGAGATAAGAATTTCTGGAACTGTCGCTTACACGATGATAAGCGATGGGCGGTCAACATTAAATTGTTGCAGTAAAGATTAAAAATTATATTGTTTACAGATAGTCCAGTGCATCCACGCCTTTAGCACAAGCACACATCTAAAGCAGCCAATTGGATGTCTTCGTCACGCGAAACACTATTTTAAATACATTTCATACACACGGACGATTTCTGTCGATTTTTAATCGCAATAAAACGTGGAAAGGAAGAAATTGAAAGTTATTTCAGCAGTGGCCCCTTGCCAGGTACTTGTGGTAGCTAGTTATTATCAGGCTGATACCGTGCTCGTTTGCTATTTCTGTATTATAAAAAATAAACCTAAAAATAATTGTTAATTACATTAAAATATTTAAACAAGAACTATCTACTAATTAGAGGGTTGCCGATTCTCTTTGCTGTTGTACCAAGAGTTCTACATTGATTTTCGGCAGGAATGGTTTATTACATAAAATAAATCTAATTCAGAGCTTTTGGCTCTGGGCGTAATATATGTAAAAGTGTGTTGAAGAACATTGCGTAAACAAACATTATGTTTGAAAGTGTCGCAAGTTTGCAGCATTTAAAGCACAGTTGTTGGGTCCATCGCTTCCACAAAGTTGGCTGAGTAAACGTGCAAACGGAAGAGATAGGCTTTTCTTTGACTGCTTTTATCTGTCCGAGGCAGTTTAAATAGGATGCAAACACAGATACGCTCAACAGCCGCGATGAATAGAGAATTAGCGAGCTGCCGAGTAGGGATGGAACTTTAAAGCGACTTGTATGCACCTTTCTCCGAGCTATTTGGGTCTAACGCTGGGTACTGAGAGTGTTAATTTGAGATGAATCTTTGAAGGACTGTCCGGTATTTGCACTTCCATTCATTGGAGTCACACAATGTGGCGTCTCGTAAGCTCTAACCGTTATATACTGCGACTCATTTTACATTTGAAGTGTTTTAGATGTTTCTATGCTTTAAAAAAAATTGGGTGATATCTCAGATCGTTCGTTTTGGTTTCCCTTAGTAGAAATACTTCCCTTTGTTTTGAAAGGTGAAGGAGGTATAAGCGTCAAATGTACTTCTATTTCTAGCGTGAAGCAGCTTTTACGTTTCGGTAGAAGGCTAGGGGTTGGCTGCCTTATATATGAGACGGCCATAGAGTAGACCGTGGATTCTCGAGAAGAAACCCGTGTGCGATTGCCTTCAGGTAAAAACCTTGTTTTATATGGATACGGTTACCGATATACAGTGACCATTTACTATCAGCCGAACTGCATGTTCTTTAGCTACTTCAATCTTATAAAAATATATCATTGAAAACACCAATTTTAAACTAAGTTTGTTCTGGTTTGAAGCATGACGGGGCAAACTTACTTACGAAAGATATTGCAACTAAGTCACCGGCAGAAGCGTCACATCTGCTATTAACTTTAAATGGACCCTTTCTTTCCTATTTGGTGATAGAGATTCAGAGTTGTAGAGGTCACTTAAAATCAAGCCTGCGCGCTCATTTGGTCCGCACTTCAACCATACAAATCCTTCTCCTAGTATTATTAGATTTTACATACAATTTAGAGCTATCTAAACCAAGGTTATTTCTCATTCGACACAAAACGAGAACAGGCAAGACGCTGGCAGCTATTCAACCGGAACTGGCGCAGATATTTCTCGAGACTGTCTGTTTGTTGCAACTGCAAACGATATTCGAAATGAACCGTACCAGCTTTGGTGCTTTGTGTAATTTGTTTCATATTACAGCGTGTATATGTATGTATATGTGAATACAATATTTTGTTTTATGCCAAATGTTTGCGGTACGATGCGATTTCTAAAACAGGTTTAAACTTTCGTAAATTTCATGATATTTAGATTTAGTAAACTATGTATCAGCAATTTTCTTAGGATTGTCTATCAAAGTGTAATTAAGTTTGATTCAGACTAGATTGATTTACTGTGTTTAACTTTTTTATGAAAAAGGAATTGAATAAATTTAGCAAAATATTTCGTTACGGGCTTTAGTAGATGAAAGGAGATAAATTATGATGTTCAGTTAATCAATTAGTACGGAATTTTATAACAATGTGGGATTGATGTATAGTAACTATCATATGTCATCAGGTAAGATAGCAGCTAAACCGCTGCAGCTACTGTAGACGTGGGCTGAGTGGTATGTTTTTCTTCCCGGCCCTTGGATGTCTCAGTAGGAAACTAAGGGACTTTGAAACTGGTGTCTAGTAGTGTCACCCTGCAAAGATACTTACTGCATTGATATACACAGAGAAATAAGGTTATATCCATATTGTCGTATGTGTACAGTAGAGCCACTCTCCGAATTGATAGACGGATAATAAAGTGGAGTGGAAGTGGAGTATGCCACTGAATTCCTATCAGTACATATTTTCATCCTAGTTATCGGTATCTTAAAATTTGTCTTTTTTTATTCATATATCACATATATACATGCTTTGATCTTTTATTAATTATTATTATTATTATTATTACTTGTCTTTTATTACTTAGGTTGTGCTTTAGGATGATAAAGCAATCACTGATGGTCGTTGATGACATTCGTCGTCGATATGAACATTCGCTCGTGTATTAACTTTCTTAGGTGTCACTAGGTCAAAAGGTTTTTTAAAAAATATATATTATGGACATTCTGTTAAAGTATATTTTGATTTGTTAGAGAATATACCTACACGTACAATATAATTATGTTAAAACCGTACATATTTTGAAGGCCAGTAAATCTCGCTTGAAGCTCGTAACAAAATACTAGGTACAATCTTGCAAATAGACATTTTGTTCGTTCCAAGTTAAAATTCTCGAGAGACCAAGTATGTGGGTAGTGGCGTAGTGAGTAGTTCAAAACACGGGCACTTTTTATGTTAGTTAATCAAATGACGCTCCGGGGAAGAATTGTGTCAAGCGAAGATTTAACTTTTTGTAACTGGAAGAGACTGGTGCGTTAAGTTTATGTTTTAAATTCTCTTAACGCATTTTAGTGCTTCATTGTTTTGAGATTCTGTTTAACTTAAGTATTTTCTGTGTATAAAAGTTACCTCCGCTTTTTCTAGTCGTATTTTCGCTGCGTTTTGCGTATTAAAATTTACCAAGCCATTCTGAGAAAAGTCTGGCCTACAGTGCTTGTCGTTGATTCTTTGAGATTAACTTCGGAGTTTACAATTGTTACAAATCTTCCTATAGTTCCTTTGTTATAGTAGCGTTAAATACGACTGCGTTCTAGTTTGAATGGTATGTAACGATATAGGTGCTCATAGTGATCACTTACCGTCAGGTGGGCTTCAAGTTATTTAGCTACTATATTTTGCTACTACATTAATAAACAAGAATTGTTTTTTTTTTAAATTTAAATGACTTAATACAGTTTTATGTTGTCAGAACAATTTTGGCGTACTTACCTAAATAAGTGCTAAGCAGGTGCGCCGCATGTCTTATGGATATCCCTATACCACTGCTAACAGAACAGGACGAGCGAAGCTGATCGTACGTATATATCCGCTCTGGAGATAAAGTAGTTTTGTCAACTACCCTCCAATAGAAGCGTCGACATATTTTCTTCATAAGCAGTAGGTACTTTATAATCGAATTTCAGTGATACTTGGAACTTTTACTTTCTTATTTAGAAAATGGTACGGCTTTTGTTGGATGAATTCAAGAAAAACTCCTTTAATATTTATTAAATTCAGTAAGGTCTTATAATTGGGTAAATGTAAGCCTTTGCGTTAACTATTACTTTATGATTACGATAGTCAACAGGTTATAATAAATATTTATAGGGGCTAATACTAATAACATTCGAATCTTGAATAAAATTGTGTCTATGTTTATTTTGTTCATTAATCTTGAATTACTAACTGAAAAGATACTAAGCCTGAAAAGTAAATCCCACTAGGATAAGATCTATTAATATTTCTAAGTATCGGATTTATAAAAATAATACAAGGAGAAGAGGTTATCTTAAAAAATATAAGCAAAATGATACATCAGGCTGGAAGTGCAAGGAAAAATGGTCTTTACGTTCTTGGTAAAATGTACGATGTTGGCGTTAACTGTGTCAGTTCTGCCAACCCGAATGCTGGAATAGTCTTTGAAGGAGCCCGTGGATATGCGCGGCGCGGGCCTCAGTAGTCGTCGCGACTCAGTGGCGGTCGCACGTGCTCCGTGTTCGTGTAACGCCGCATCGAGTGAATAGTGCTCGCGATACCACTCACGAGTGAGAGTGTTGTGCCAGTGGATTGGGATATGCATTGTGTTTAACGTGTGATTCGAACGTGTTTGAACCAAACAACAATTTAAGCTTGGGATTTAAAGTCAAGTTTTCCAGCTGTTTGGCTTTTAACAATTTTGATTTGACGTAACTGACAGATTCGATTAAGGGTCTAACAAAACTAGAATGTAATAGCTGTTGAAGCCGGAAGCTGGTTTCATTAAAAATTGGTAAGTAAATTATCGCAGCTTGTGTTTATTGTTACATACACATTAAAACATACAAAATTATACTTTTTCATACTCTTTATACACTAATCCTGCCTGAATAGATTTTATGTAAAATTTGGTTACGATTACTTCTAGTCTCTCGTTGGGCGCCAACTGCAGTTACATAAATAATGCAATGCATTATATTTAAACACAAATTGTAAATTTAAGGCCAAAATACTATTATAATTTCAATATTATCTTTATTACTAGAGTTATAAAAGGGAATTGTAGCCGAAATGCCCGAACAGGTATTAGTAGGCAAATGTGGGTTCAAATATTCCCATCATAGGAATGTTAAGGCGCGTGGGTCGAAAACATGGACACGTCAAAATCCCTCGGGAAACCTCGCGATTTGCTCAGACATATTCACGTTTGGAACCTTAATATTGGAATGCTGAACACGTAAAACCTTTAACTATGTAAACGTAATTCTGTTAGTGTGCGCCTCCCACGAAATAGCTTGTTAAACAGAGCAAAATATTGAGTTGCCCGGGTTGGGCAAATTTTAGCCATCCTTATTATATGATGTTTGATACATATTATTGAGAGTCGTGTTTGTCCCAACTGGAAGTATATAACATAAGAAGGTCCAGCTTATTTATTTGTTCTGTGTTGTAAACGCCATGGACACACACACACACAGCCGTCTATCGACAAACACTAAGACCTACAACTTAAAAAAAATAGCCCATATTTTTTCCTGAAATCCATCCAGGAATCTTTTAACATGGCAGATCGACAGTTTGTAATTCAAAATTAATTAATTAACATATAGGCAGTACCAATGTATGCTAGATATAAAAGAAATGTGTTATGTAAATTAGTGACCGTTTGTCTGCATAGACTAATTTAAGAACCGGCGGATTTTAATTGACGACGCATAAATAATAATGACGTATTTTTTATCAAACCGCCTGTAACAATGACTATGTTTAAATATACCATATACCATAGATTAATTTATCATCATCATTACTAAATACTAACCCCTTACTACCCCAAAGCTTGTCTCGGATTTCCTCTTGGAATGTGGAAGTTGTTAGCCAAGTTAGGTATATCTACATATCTTTTCTCACGATGTTTACCTCCATCGTCAAAGAATTAAGCAATTCTTAATATATTCAAAACGTCATAAAATAATAGTACGTGCTTAGACCTGGAATCCCGGTCTCCCATATTTTAGTATAACTGAAACATTTGTTGTATATCGAGATCTACATATGTATGCATTAGTTTCGTAAAAGTTTTATTACATTCATCCAATTTTTGCTAATCATGTTGTTAGTTAGTGATAGGTTATGCTTAATAATATAAAGTAGCGGATTGTTAGTTAATATATTTTTTTAAATATTAACATTATTATCGTCGATTTTAATACTTAAAACTCATCCACTTTCATGACACGTTCATTTCATGACAATTGCTTTTATATTTTATTTAAAATAGACAAAACTTACCCACTTATCAAAATAAACAAAATTCTGACAATAAAGACCGACTATATGTAACTACATTAAAAAATTATAGTGCTCAGTTGAAACAAGTCTTTAAATAAAAAAAACCAGTAGGCATTTGAATACCTGATTCTTTTGCCATTATCACGATATAATGTGTCTCGGACAATATTGCTAATAGTGACGACGCGGCTGTCCATTCATCGGTTATAAAATATCCTGTGCCCTATAACTGTTTTCAGGTGTTTTCTTATATTGAAAACTCCGAATCATCGAACATTTCGTTAATTTTTTTTTAACATTTCAGAGCTGTAAAGGAAACATTTTGTATACATTTACAATTTAGGATCAACAGTCAAAATTAGCTCCGCTTTAGTTTCTGCGTTACTTATTTTCTCTGAGCGCTGGCCACCGCCTTTATACAGTAAACTATTCCTTCAAGAACCAAAAGATTTTCTGTCGCCAGACTTCGTTCATAATAATACTCTTTAACTTAAACTACTTTACTAATTTGCAGCCATTTTTCGATGACAGTTAACCCGATTTTAAACTGTAATTTCAAAAACACGTAAAAAATCACTAACTAGCCAATTAACTTCTCTTTATTTGAATACAACAACAGCAGCGTCTTGTTGTTATAAAATAGACATAGTAACTGCGACATTAAATTTATCCTACACAAGTCCTGAATTGAGATCAAATCAAATACGTTGCTTTCATAAAATAATTCCCTTCGCGGAATAAATATCACGAGCGGTACGCGCGTAACTTTCCAAGTGTTGGTAAAATATGGAATATTTAAACATAACGTCAGTCACCGAGTGCAGAATAAATAGAAATATCGCAAGTAATTGTCAGGCACCTGTTGCAGGATTTCTATACTAAATTATAAATTCGTAGTATTAAAATATGATGCTAAGTTTTAAGATGTGTAAATAAATTTTTCCTACGTTCTCACGTAAATGTAATTACGAATCTTGCAATTTTGCTATTGTTAAGTAGAAATTGTGAGGTAGTGGTATAACTTCGGTCGAATCAGTGAAACTTATAATATATTAAGAAGCAGTGTGGCGGTGTACCACAAACAAAAGAATATATGTAGTTTAAATATAATGATTACGTAAATTCCTTCTCCAGGTCTATGATTTCTTAATCTACATGTCTTGTAATGTATGGATGGAATTTCTATCAAATATGATAACTATATTTTCTGGGTTGACTTTGCAGGATGATCCCTTCCACTCACACTTCGTCGATTACATTTAAATCTGACTTGAACGCAAGTTGTGGGGTCGATAATTTTCCCATTGATATTACCTTTTGAGATCTTGACTTGAATTTTGCGACCTCAAAGAGACTTTGAAGCAAGTTTCAAACTTTTGTTATGAGAAAAGTGTACGATGCAAAGTTATTCACGAACAATTTGTTGCTTATGAGAAATATGCTTGGAACTCGGATTTTTAATAATACGTTGCTAGAAAATGCTTAGGAATAGAAATTCAGTTTTCCTGGTTTTCGTTTAAATTTCTTTTATTATTATTATCTTTACACTTATAAGTCCTTCGTATTTTATAAGTTTTAAAAGCTTAAACATACTGTAAGTGAATGTTTACAAAATTGAGTAAGCGGATAAGAGAATTGGTTTAAAAATACGTTGAGCAAGCTTTTATTGTAATAAACAATTTCACAGAAACGAATTTCATTATACTGTACTAGCATTTAAAATAATATTATGAATGACGTAGTAGGTATTAAGCATATGAGATTCAGGCGGAATTACTGACTAATCATCGCAAAGCCTAAACCTAAATCCTAAACAGATATCATTTTGTGATGTAGGTACTCACTAAAAAGAGAATATAATCACCATGGGCGAAGTCGCGAGTAATAGCGAGTTGAATATAACCATCGATTTCTAAAATTTTATATATTATAATTATAATTTAAATAATTGAGAGATTCACATGGGAGTTACCAAAATATTGTTAGATATATCTATTTTGTAATTTTAGTGATTTGATAACCGATCGACGTATAGCGACACACGCTAACTCCCCGCGCGAGCGTCAAGTGTTGCTCTACTTGTTAAAACTCCCCCAACTTTTAATTGGAAAAATATCACAACCCCCACCTACAGTTACATTGGAACGGAAAATTATTTTTTTCTAATGGGCCAAATCGAGTATGAAGCAACTTTTGCTTCGAAAATGAAATTGTGTTCGTCGTTAATTGGCCATTTCGCCAATTTAACAATGAGTGCTTATTTTCAACGTTTTCATTAAAATTTCAAGTTTCTTTATTAAGCTCGCCAATTATCTTTGTCTTGTTCAGTTTCGTTTTTAAATCTTCTGCCGCTTGGAAATCTCCGAGTCCGTAAAGAAGTTTGCAAAGTTTCTCGCTGATGCTGATTTCGCCGGCTCCTCTTTCCTGATTTTTCGTATCTCTTCCGCGAAACCTAATAATATTATTGCTAGTTGGGAAATTAAGATCTTAAGCTTTTACTTTGCTGTTTTAGCTCAAACTTTCCACCGGAAGTTGAATATTTTACGGTAATTTGAATGTATGAGAATGTTAATTACCTATATATTAAAGGAAAAAGTGATGAATCAATGAAGAGATTAAGAGTGTAGTGAATGACGAGTAAGTTTCATTTAGTAATTTACTGATTCATTGTATATCAGACATTTTTATATGGGAAATGTCAGTTTCTGCATGGAACTACCACTTTTCCACTTACTCGCTGGTTGTTTTGCTTTTTCGAGTGCTTAGGTTCGATCCACAGAAAACCTTAAGCGATCTAAACTTGGATATCGCTCACGGTACCACTTCCATTAAACTTAGTAACGTAGTAAAGTAGAATATCGATCCTTGGTAGTTTGGATTTGAACGATTCCTATGCTTTTGACGTATTGTATTGTGCAATACACTTAATATAAGAATCATAATATTATTGGCATCTGTATTAGTAATTAATTATATACTGCAATGGTGGATACAAATTAAACACTCCGGAAATAAATTGTGTAAAAAAACTAACAAACAAGGGGAGTCATAAACAAGTCGAAATTCTAAGTGTGTAAGTTATGAAGGTGTTATTTATAGTGTTCATAAATCCGCGAAATCGTCGAGACGGTCAGTTATCCATTTTTACGATTAGGAGTCATAAAATTCAGTTTATTGTCGAATACGAATGTGACATTACTTACATTGTTTTTATTTTTATGTGTGTTGAGGAATATAGTAAATCTCATTTTATATAAGTCGTTGTATACGTGACATAAAAACATCTATTTGACAGGTATCGTTCAATTAACGTAAATTATATATTTGTTTATTTTTTATAAAAGAGATATCTGGTTTTACATAACATCTATTTGACAGTTGTAACATATGTATGTACGTATAATAATCTTGTAGTTCAGTCATTTTTACCTTATAATAACGTTGTAGACTCATAGCTAATCGTTTTTTGTAGGTTAATCATTTAAAGTCGAAATCAATTGTTACCACAGTACGGCGAGACACGCGATGTTACGGTTAATCCCACACGTCAACCGTTTCATGCCGCAACCCCCATCGCTCGCTTGTCACTGTAGTCCTAAGTTATTAATGACGCCTCCACTATACTGTCAATGATACAATTTGCCGATATATCATTAGTATTTGATTTATGTAATTAATAACGCTAATCCAGTAGTTGAACGCTGGAGGGATGAACGATAAGTGACGACCAATTTCCTTGTTAAGAATAAATATGTAATATAACATCACCCGCACCTACTTTTAGCATCCGTGATGAATAATATAACTAAGTTTTGAAACCTATACGCAAAACCAAATCTAGTGTAGACAAAAAACCGCTAGTCTTGAGGATCGGTGATCGTAGACAATTATTTCTTCGAGAGCGATCTTATGCAGTTAGTCGCAAAAATGCGATGCATGTATTCGCTAAAACGCGCCCTTTCGATACGCGACCAAACGTAGGTACTTACCAAAAAGTAGTGCAGCATCGATGGAATCCGTAATATTGTTTTATTTACAACATCGCCGCCAGTTGCTCGTAGGTGATAAGACAAGGGCTATAACGGTGTAAACGGAAGGTCTATCTGATACACGATATATTACAGCGGTAATTACCTGTAATGTATCGGTTTCGGAAGCCCGCGCGAGAAATATTGCCCTACAAGCAATATTCGTATCAGTCCACTATTAATTTGAAAACATTTTAATGATAGCACCTTACTGCTTCGAAAAATCGAAACAGGCGCGGTGAAAGGTATGTTGAATAAAAATCTAAAGGGACAAAGTAACAATGCAGCCCATTTCGTTTCAAATAGACTCCACTACACCACTCCACTTTAATCGTAGCGTTTAAAAAATCAAACAGTCCAAACAGTAATTTTTTCATTATCATCAACTCATTATAGGCCCACTTTTTGAAATGGGTTTTCTCTCTTTAGGTCTGTCTCAGAGTGCCGATACAGGTAGGTACATACTTTTGAGAACTATTTGAACAAACTATTATATGAATAATAAAATAATATGAATATAATTTCCCCAAGTTTCCTCATGATGTATTTTATTATTGAAATACGTGAGTATAAACACAAGTGTCGGTCAATATTACTCACAAGGTGTTACCAGAGGGTATTGAAGAGTGGGTCGCGCTAAACTTCACAACGAGGGAAGTTGAGGCAGTTGATAAAAGTGTTTCAGCATTTTTCTCCGCGAAGTAAAGTGCCACCGGGTTCTAGACTCGACAGAAATTTACTGGAATACGTGTGGAGTTGGAAGTTGCGCTTCGGAGCGATAGATAGTTTGATATGAAAGATGAAAATCACAATGGGGATTGGGAGATTAAGTTTTCAGAACGTTTCACATGTTTCGATGGTAAACGTTTATTTTTCTTGTATCCAATATATCTGTTATAATACTTTTAATACCACATGGATAAAGGCAAAACTATTTTTATTTTCCATTGCTGGCTGAAGTGGAGAGAAACCCACGTGTCTCTCCACACTAAGAGACTCCCCTTCTCTCTGGAGTGTACTCCTCTTCACTGTCCTAAGTGATTAAATAGATTTAAAAAATGAAACATATTTTTTTAAATAATTTATTACACTAAATAAATTATCTACGAGAATAATTTCTCGAGGACATCATTATAACAAGGTAAAATCTGAATTAGCAATTAGCGAGAGTAGCACTTTGAGTTAAATAGACGTTCTCGGAAGACTATCTACGGAAGTGCGTATTGATTACGATCTTGTTTACCTACGACTATAGAGATGTAAACATTTACACCACCCCAATAATGTAATATTACGACTGACACATTTAAGTATAAGTTAACGAGGGTATGATTGAAACTGCTAATAATAAGTTAATTATTTAACACTACAGTATACATATCATTGCCTATTTTTACTCTACCTATAGCTATACGGTTAAAATAAATACTACATTTTATGATATGAATGTAATAAATGAGCATGCAGTCAATCTCATGGCTAGTGGCTATTGTCCCCTGTGTCTCATGGCTAGTGGGTATTGTTGTGTGTGTGTGTAAGGAATATCTGTAATTAACAGTAGATAAGATTAAAGTCTTACTTAAAGTCGGCCACATATGTTTTGCTACTTCTGAGGATTAAATTAAAACCGATTCGGACAAAGTATGTTTCTCTTACAACAACCTTTAAATCAGAACGGTTTGGGCGCGAATAATGCGTGTGGATATCAGCTGATAAGCACAAGACCCCCATCGTAGTTCTCAGGAGTGGCAATGCAGATGTGATCGACTTCAGGTAGAATCCCTGTTCTATATGAAATTGGTTACAGATGTTCATGGGCCACAACCACCTATCAGGTGCTCTGCATATTTTTTTGCTATTTCAATCCTACGATAATAAAAAGAAACATAGTAGCAATTAAATCGGTTGTTACTAAGCAAAATTTGGCAGAATCTTGCGAAAACCCAATTAGCACAGTTATACATGGAAAAAGTCAATGATTCTGAAGTTACATACATAGAAATATCACGTATTTGTATACAAAGGAGATAAATTTCATATAGAAGGAAAGTTATACAATTCCATTGTCCGCAAAGTTGAAGTTTGTCAGTGTGACCGCGCGTGACGGGAAACGCGGTGTTTAGCGATAATTAGCAACTCGCGTAAATCACCGCTTTGTCATACTAAAACGTGTCTTATAAATAGCGAGATGCGATTAGCGGCCATATTTTATTTTAATTTTTGGGCGCACTGTGAGAAAATATTGAAATAATGACCCCGGGTTTAATCTAATCAGGCAATCGCAGTATATACCCCAGCGGCACCTCACCTATAGAAGTGTGTGTGAAAAAGGTTTCCGCCTTATAACAGACGCGTCAAGCGACGCTGAGTTTTAATTTGAAGTGTGTGATAAGGGACACAGATATACGATGCATACAGAGTTTTCACGAGTAGCAACGCATCTATGGACGACCTCAAGGCGGTTTCCAATTTTGCGGTAGTGGCCACTCACAATCAGGTGGCCTTCACGCTCCTTTCAAAATAGAAATTTCTTAAAAAAGTTGAGTATTTTAAAAAAGTACTCGAGTCACCCTCATAAATGAAACTATTCAAACATAATTTTTGTAAGTGAAAATGTCTAAAACGAAGATAACGTTATTGTTTATCTGATGGTAAACAAAATAGTTGTTGTCAACTACATCGTAATGATAATAAATGATCACGCTAGTGCTATCCCGTCATCAATCACTATTGATGAAGCCCCAGTTTAAAGTAGTTGCAAAAAGCGGGACGTGATGCGCCGTAAGTCGAGATTGATTTGCATAATCTAGCCTCCAAGTTTCTAGAAGTTGCGAAGAGATTTCAAAGCAATTAACGCGATGTACTTCAAAATATGTTAATGATGAAGATATTTTTTGTTTATTTTTTAAGTTTGGTAACTACTACGATAAAAACTTGTACTTAAGAGTTTATAATGCTATATTACTTGAGATTTATTATTAATATGCGAATTCTGCTTCGTAAGTATTGTATTTGTTGTTCAACAATATTTATTAAAGTAGTTTTTTTGAATTAGACTGATCTTAATTCAAAATTGTTAACATTGTGTTTTAAAATATACGATTAGACTCAATAATAGACTTTTAATTTATCTCGGCATTTAAGGATAAATTCACTATATTTGAAGTTGAAGACATGATTTACTTACATCCTTAGGATCATTAGACATTTAATACAATCTAAGATTATAACCTATGTGGACCAAGTCGCGGGAAGTGTTTATAATAAGAGACCCTTAAATTACTTGCATATAATTCTAATACCGCCAACTAACTTTACATAAAATTACATAGGAAAAAACATAGTCAATTTAACTAAGTTATATTGGAGAGGTGTTTAAGTTTAAATAAACCCGTGCCGGCAAGTCATCGCTCTGACCGATTGGGCGATGCATCATACGGTACGCTTAGCTGCATATTGAAACTTATTCCTATACTAAAATAAAATATTGTAAAATTTAATATTACTTGATATTATTTCACTGAAGTTATTTTATGAAAATATTACTTAGGGATCAATTTTTGGTGACGACTAAGAAGTTTAGGGAAGAAGTCATCTAGAATAGAGGCCCTTTTTAAATCTAGGCTAATTAGTTCAGCAAATCAGTAGGTATAGAAATAAAGCTTTTTTTGGCTTTTGGTATTATTACCGCTTATGCTGCAAAATTGATTGTTAATTGGTTTATTTCTTGTTTGACAATCTGCCATTACCTATGTACTGTATGGTACTATATAGGTAATAGTTAAATTTATTTTGATAACGCTTTCAATTAAACATATTACGTAGAGTGACATAAATGACATAAAGAAAAAGCGTTGAAAAACTCTTTGATCGGCGAGCATTCGGCGTTTCATAACGGGTGGCATCAGAAGTGGTACGATATGATACGATATCGATATTTTAAAGAAAAACAATGAATGTATTGTATATCCGTTTTCCGGTCATTATAATTTTTGTGATTGGTGATGAATAAAATTATGCCAAATCTCTTAAATTCGGGTGTAAGTATTCACTAGTTATCTTTAGTAATAGCTGGAAGCATAATGGTTTAAACAATATTCTATATATTTTAGCATGCAATAGACTAGTGTTTGGACAAGGGGCAGCTGTGGAATATTATCATACGTTGGCCTAAAACGTTATCAATATTCCTCGCCACGTTTACTGTAAACAAGGAGATAGTATCGAAGCAATTCATCTCAGGAACTCCATCTCGCCCGACCCGCGGCTAAGACAAACGTTAGCTTTCAATACCCGGAGCTAAATATATCACGTACCGAGTGTAAACTTATCGGTCAGAAAATCGATAGTGTATTGTTGTTACTAGGTTATTAAAAAAAACGCACAAAGTCCTTTGACTCGCCTAGATTATATCTGATCTATAAAATGAAACAACGTCAGGTGCGGTCGTAGGAGATATGACCAAACGCTAACGGCTTTTCTTGCGCGCTTCTTTGCTTCTAAGACCACGTTACTGTAAGGTGGCAGGAAACTTTAATGGTTACATATTTTCCCGAGACATTACAACGTAGTTCTCGGGCGTAGCAACACATTTGTGGCTGATCTCAGGTAAATATTATATTCCTCATTCAACTGTAGGAAGCAAAGTACAATGTAACAGTGTGTGTATTAGCGTTACAAAGTTCACGTTTGTTCAGACCGTCTCTGAAGCTGGATTGAGATAGATTCCTCTGGGACATCATGGGTTTTATTTAATTTTATTATTGATGTATACTACATAATATAAAGTGATATCAAATATTATTATTCAGATTTATAGCCAGTAAATAGAGCGTGACGAATCAGTGTGCGTATTAGCGTTATAAAGCTAATGTTTGTTCAGGGACAAGTCAGGCGTGGTTGAGATAGATTCCATAGGGGCGTAATGGGTTTTATTTTAATTTTAATCTTTATGTATACTACATAATAAAAACGACATAAGATATTATTATAGACGTTTATTGGCAGCAAGTAGAGCACGATGCATCGCTGTGCGTATTAGCGTTATAAAGCTAACGTTTGTTCAGGGACGGGTCAGGTTTGTTTGAGATAGATTCTGTTGGAGAGAATTGGAATGGATTTCGTTATTTTACATCTCCTTATAGGTCATGGAAGGTGGGTTCATTGGCTATTGACTACTATCCTGTGAGCAATAGTAGTATAGGCTATCATCTTGTTGTTTAAGCTACTGAGTATTGGCTGAAGCTGATGACACCAATTAGTAGTAGATATTTGATTTTATTCAACAAAATCTGTCCAAAGACTATTATTTACGTGTCTGCATAGATGTTACACACGCTTGTAACAGATGCCGATCAACCATCGAGAGTCGCAGTAACCACAACTTAATCGCTAAAGGTACTAGCTGCTCAAGTTGCTTGCTATAGAAAGATAGAATTAATAAAGAAAAATGCAATTGTATAATTTGTTACAAAATTTCTATTATAAACCTGCATTATTTTTGTTATACTAAGTTTAAAATTTAATTTGATTATCTAATCTTGAAATATTACGGCCGAAAAGCATAGGTGATTTAAATTCTTATATAACTACTTTATTATCTCGATATCGATTTACTGTACGTAGTCGTCAAAGCATATTTCATTTAATATAGTTCATACAATTAAATTAAATTAAATTTAAATTATTAAATTGGACTGTACAACACTCAAATTACTTGGAGCCAATTAAGGCTTTTTAAAAGTAAAATTAATTATGCTGAAGTAAGGGGCCTGTAATTCATTAAATTATCCGTTATAAATGTGGTAAGTATATAAAGATTAGATTGAATATAACCGTGTTAGAAATATACCTAGTAACGCTTACTCAGCTTGTTAACTAGTTGCCGAATGGCGTAAGTCATCAGCTTTTTCGTTATTAGCCACTGCTACACGCACGTTATAATTGAAACAAAAGAAGCTTTCTTGTATTCTATGTGTATAATAAAATCGTCATGGAAGCAAAAGTGTAATTAGCCAGTCACTAAGATATTAAAATCTTAAAAAATGTTTCTTTTATGAATAAAATTCAAATAAAAGATATTTGTTTACTCTTGATTTTTCTCTTCCTGGAAGTCGAATTCAGGTCTGTGCATGATACCGGTGAAGATCTTTTAGGATAAATAAAGCAAGAAAAAATATTTCAAAATAATTAGTGTAAAAAAATGTTTCCGCTACGTCTATTTTTTAAGCCAAAACACATCACATTAAGCGTATAAGCTGTTACGTTAATTACGGGCAAGTGTTATTGGATAGTTTCTCTCGACTTGCATTTTCAAGAGCTGCGTTTTATTCCTCGTTTACATACGATATCGGTCTGGTATTATCGAATGCTTTTAAAATCTTTTGCAGTTAAATAATTTTATTCAATCGCAATATATACTTAATTTTGTATCACGAAGAATGTGAACATTTAAATAAAAACAAACAAACCATATTAATGGTTTTATCTATTAGAAACCATATCTACTGGGTAAATATGAAGAACAGAAGTATGTACACATTATTTTATTATAATTATAAAAAAGGTAACAAAAAGTATTTGATAATATAATTTATAAATTAATTACGCTCTCTAGCTTCAATATCATTGGAAGAACTTTATTCGCATCCTTTATGTTATTTGTCATTCATCATAAAAGTCATCTATCTTGAAAATGCTATTAAAATAAATTTAGTCATTTTAGAAATAAATTCATACAAATATAGAGAATAAACATACAAATAGACTAATATATTGACACACTCTTACGTATAACACTGACAAACTGGCGTACAGAGACCCGTTGTAAAGTGCACGGGCGTTGGTGTTCTTCAAAAAAGTGTAAATTTGCTTAAAATTGAGTAATTTGAGGTCATAGATTTCAATTTTATAAGTTGTGTATCCACTGCCGCAGTTTGTCAAGGATAAGAGAAAGACTAATTAAATGTGAGGCGTAATTAATTAAGCTAGTCTGGCCTAGGTCGTGCGACATGACATTGCGACATGACGGTACAACATGTAACAATACAGTTGACAGCTTTGTAACAGTCAAGGACTTTTTCGACATGACGAAGTTCTAATTGTGTCATGTCCTACCACGTCCTTTACATTTTGGGAATTTGATTTTGTACATGGTATATTATAACATCTGTCTCATTGTTACATCTGGTTGCTTTTATGATTTATGGGTAATTATTATTATATTTAGCTTTTTAATGTGTTTCGGTTCTTAAAAACCTTTAAATTAAATGTCTATCGATTTTTATGAATTAGATGTTAAGCAAATTTCTATATAAATAGAAAACCCGACTGTTAAATAAAATAAATAAAATAGAAATAAAGCATAATAAGGCGGTGCACGTAGTAAGAAACTTGGTCTTAATAGTATTCTCGGTAATTTTCGGTTTTTGTACCTTTTGTGTGTCTTTATTATGGTGAAACTATTACACAATGGTGTCTTGTAATGAGTTTATAATGTGTGTATTTAAAATCATAATATTCCAGTAATATATACCTAGCTTCAAATTCTAGGAATCCGTTTTCAGTTACTATATTTATGATATAGTTTCATGTATGTTAGATACATGAAACTATTATGATGACTATGATATATTACATCAGTGATAAAAATGATATTAAACCTGCATCAAGTGATATTCCACTAACAATAAATCACACATCGTCATTTTCTGTTCGAACGAAGAGATCTTTATGGATGGCGTACCATTTCAATTGGCCTCGCAGCCGGAGCAATCAGATAGTGGCGAGAGGTCAGGGGGCTCATAAACACGTGATAAACATGCTCACGGTGGTGTGGGTGCGGTTCGCTAGATATGCGACCATTATGTCGTAAATTTTGTACGTACGTGGACGGAATCGCACAATTCGTGGATTGGGATTCTAAATAGTTTCTTGCTTATGTATTATGCTCATGTAACTTGAAGTTTTTTCTATCTGTATTGTAATGTAGGTTGTGCTACAAAACTAGCTTGCCTGCCTTAATGTCTACCACCGATGCGACATTACCCCAGAGGACTAAGGTGGGGTGTCTTGTATAAGTGTTTCTCCTTACTAAATTTGTCAAACCAGAAAATAGCAGCACTTAATAGCTTATTGTTCCAAACAGAAATAGTTGTGGCAGTGGTGTCTCCGGAGTCGAATCCAGAAGATGTTATATACTTACGTACTTAAGATTGATTGGAATCGCGTTTCTCGTAATAGGTTAATCCATTAACCTATCGACTAGTTTTTATAAAATTCCACAGTGACTGTTCGACTGCAGGCTGGTTTCCGGGTAATTTGTTACGGAGTTCACTGAGACCTCACGGTAAATAATAGACGATTTGAGATGTTGTATTTTTTTAACCTAGTAAGTATTTTGTATTTTGATAGGATTTTTCTAGTTTAAATCAGTCGAAAGCAAGTATAACATATTAAGGTCATAAAAAACAATGAAGTTGCTGGATATTGTGAACATTTACGTTATCCTAAAATTAATGTTGTAATACTATACGCAATAATGTTTTAATACCAGATATTATAGGAACTTAAAACCCATTTGCCAACTGAATAATATTTAATTTACTGCGACAAATGTATGATATTTTTGTTTGATGCTTTTATTAGCCATAAATAGGTGTAGCATCCCCTCCACTGGAGTCAAACCACACAGACTTCTACCATCTCAGAACACCTTATTATAAGACTTTTTGTGAAGATTTATGTACTTACATGAAATGTTAAGGATCAAATATTTATACTACCTGTTTGTATATACATATTATGAAATAGCTCTACTGAAAGATCCATTAGGAGGCTAGATATTCGAGTCTTTAAAAGTACATACTCAGAATCTTTCTTTAATTTGACTTGTTTGAAAGACCTTTTGTTTGACGATTCTTGTTTGATTTGTGATATGATCGTGTTAAACTAATATTGAGAGAAAATGTAATAAACGACAACATTTATTACATATATAGTTTACGTGTGTGAAATATAAAAATATTTCACACACGTAAACTATATATTGTATTGTATGTATGTGAAGATTCGTAGGTCTACGGTTCGTTTTTTTATAAAACGTGAATTTTATATGATGAATATTTGATTCGAATTTTAAATATCTATACAGGTTTATTTAAGTCAGCCCTCCGTGTTTTGGATGATGTCCTATATTTTTATAAATGTGAAAGTAGCTAGCTACCTAATAGTCCACCCCATGGTAAGTGGTCTCTGTCATCCATCGATATTGGAACCGATTTCAAATAGAACCGCGATTCTACCTGAAGCCGATGGCACATGTGTAGCCACTAACGAGGTCTAAGATTGTCGCCTCATATATGAATCAGTCGGAATCCACAACCTTCTACCGAAACGCAAGAACTATTTCGGGCTAGATATAGATATAGCAGTGGTACTTCCTCCGGTTATACCACTAGAAAGAGATCAATAATTTTTGAAATAATAGCTATTTTAATAAACTTCGAATTAAATAGCGGATTTTGATCTAGAAAACGAAAACATTTTATACTGATGAAACTCTTCAACCCGCTCTTAAGTGTGGGATGTAAAAAATAAGCAATTTTTAAAATATGTGTGAGCACGGTCGCAAGATCCCATCACACACGTCAAAAGCGAATTATTAGTGACGTGAAACAATTTGCACAACAAAGGCGGGCAAGAAGCGTCTCATTAATTAAAAGTTTACCCCCGATCCGCTGAATCGTGTAATTGATGAAAAACTTCAAAGGTCCCCTCCTTTTTTAATTAGAACACAATTTCCGGCGTTTCAGACACACTCGACGTTTTTGCGTGGCATGTGGAAGTTCGGTGTAGGCTCGACGCGCCCTCAAGGCGGTTATTGATTTGTGAACGCTGTAATGGGCTCGTTGACAACTTGACGATTATCAGTAGTGATGTGAACCTTCCCTGTCTGTGTCTGTTTTATTTTTTCGATGTAGTTAAGCTAGTTATTCATCAGTAAATTATCTATTTATTTGATGACCCGCGTGTCGCGCTGGTCATGTTCTTGTGTCGCATGGTGTTTCGGGTTCAATTCCTGACTAGGCATATATATCTAAATCATTTAAACATTTAGATTACTGCTTTGAATCCTCGTATTTGTACTCATCTGTGTGTGTGGTTCACGAGATAGAATATTTGAAATTTGAAAATTGATGGAATATTTAAAATTTAAAACCATCCAAACCAAAAGCAAAACTGAAACATAAAGCAAATTTCCTTATTTCTTACTAGGAATTGTAACTAATGACTATGATGCGGCTGTTATTTTTTAATAAATATAGGCATTATAAAAACATAAAGATGTAACACGAGTCTTCTTCTAATCCACCTTATAAGAACATCTCGAATATACAACAATACATATAATAGAGTGTAAGCAGGAGGTGCTATAAGTTTAGGATAGAGGTTCGGGCGTTTTATTACGGCCGCGAGTTATGGCTTATGGACAGTCGGAGACTGCCTCGTACACGGAACTAAATATTGGATATAAGGTGCCCAAGCTATCGGAAACGCTGCCGGTATATACTATAAATTGTTTCTGAAGATACCATACTTACTTGAGGTTGGCCGCCGACGCATAGCATATTCTAGAATTAAAGCTCCGTTTATATTTTGGTATCAGACACGTATCGTGATACACGAACTCATATTTTCATATACTTTAGTGTAACAGGAAGGGCCCGTGTCTGCGCAAGATGTAAATTAACCCTAAATCGAGATACATTGTGTAAGGATTTGCTTTATTATACTATTTAATTCATATCGTAACATCGCTAAATACTGCTGTTATAAATCAGATAAATTACTTACTACCATATAGCTAGTAAAGGTATTTCTATGTTGTGATTCATAAATTAAATCTTTAGGCATACGTACTTACAACTATGTAATGACTATTACTCTAATCCTATTTAACATTAATTTATCGATAATATGTAAGTATCACATTTATTTCTTTAATAAAATATTGCAATAAGATGTATTGCAATATTTTATTAAAGAAATAAATGTGATATCTCATAACAAATAATGTAACGATAGAAACAAATATTAGAAATGACTTTATCGTTATATTTGGAAATAACAACATTCTGTATACGTGTCATGGACACCCTAAGTTCTAAGTAGTGAGAGAGCCCAAAGGTATTATGAAAAATATAATAATATCCATCTTTGCTTTTTATGCCCCATTCTCGATAGGGCAAGTCGTGAAACAACTTTTAGTACAAGAAAATGGTACAGAAATGGCTATTCATACTACTCTAACTAATTTATGAGACCATTCATATTTTTGAACTTAATAGTCTCGATTAGTTTTCGTAAAAGTTATTTTATTATACGAAAATGGAACGATGTTTACTATATAAAACATATTTAATTAAAAACCTATTAGTTTTATGCAACAGCAGTAGGAATCGTGCTTACAGTTTTGGAATTAAACTAAGGTTGCCTCACTGCTGAGCTTAAGTCTCCTTTCAATGTGAGAACGCTTTAGGCCATAGTTTATCATATTAGCCAAGTGCAAATTGGTACATTTGAAACGACTACTTGAGAACTTTTTCATTTGTCCTTTTTTAAACATTATTGATGATTTCCTTAATCGATTTTAACAAGTATTAATTAGTTTATAATATGCATATATATTATTAAAAGTTAAAAACTTAAATTAATTTAAGTATAATATAAAAAAGTGTTGCTACCCTAAAATAAAATATAAAATAAGCATAATAAAAATTCTTGATCTTTGTGTAAGTAAGCGATGTCTGTTCTGTACTTTTACAAACGACGGCACAAATTCGTCCTAAAAACTTATTTCACTAAACACTGATATAAAAACGTTTAAGTATAAAATTTTCAATCTTAACTTCCTCAACATAATTTTAACTTGGCCCCGACGAATAATTTTAATAAAACACTTCATCGATTAGAAGTATGATTTCGGTCGCGGCTACGAACATGAAACGTTCCGAAGGCGTTTGATGAACGTTTCGCGTGCTTTGCTCTAAGGAACCGCTTATAACAAATGCCTCGGGTCATGTTATTGGGTTGCTTGAGACATTTTTGACGAAATACCTACAAATAATCACTCAGTTAAGCGACACCGTGCACTGTTGCGTTTGTGGAGGAAGGTAGGGGCAAAGGGTGTATGTGATTCGTAGCACTTTATGCGTAGCATCGTAGCACTAGCAGTAGCTTCATCTTTACCGCCACTTTTAGTTAAAGGAAGCTTCATCAAGGTGTGTGATATAGGACTTTTGTTTTATTTGTTATATAAATACTGGTGGTTTTACTGAATTATTCAATTTTCTCAGAATAAGAAAGTACCGAGAAATACCTTTAGTACCTTTTTTATTGGAGTTATAGATTAATGTATGGCCATGAGACCAACATTTTATATGTTGCCGCCTGCTGTATCGATTCTATTCATATCGCTGATATTCTGATTTAACAAAAATAACATATTTAAACAAATAGCAATGTTAACCGTAAAACGTTAAACATACAGAAATAAAGTCCACAATATGTATAAAGAGAACGTCGTATGTAATCTATAAAAAAGGTAACAAAAAACAAGATTTAGTTCAACGCCAGTCCAATCAAATAAAGAGGAATCCACAAAGGCTTAACAGCCGTGTTTCATTGCAAACGGATGAGCGATTGACAAATATAATATTTGTTTCAAAAGTAACTATATATTATGTATCTAACATAAATATACGTAGTTAAAAATGGTAGGTAAATACCTATTTGATATACATGTTCCAATACGGGATCGATCTTAAATTATTGTTACGATACATAAGCTGTTAAACTTTCAGTAATTCTGTAATTTATTGCGTAAGTATACAGATAAATCGTAGAATGTAATTTACAATAACATATTCTCTGTACATGCCCCAAAAATGTGTAAATCTATTTTTAAATTAATTTTCATAAAAAAGAAAGAATCCTTTTGTGACCCTTTTTACTGAGAGATAATAAAAAACAAGGAGTGCTGTTTTAGAAGGTAGTGAAGTCTCCTTGGTTCAGCTCCGGAGGCACCACCGCCCTAACTGTTTCTGTCTTTTTGCTGCTCTATTATTTTGCTGTATTCTGGGATATGCTCATATCCTTCTAGGATCATATCCTTCTAGGATACGCTCAAGCAAATATAATTGTTCCAAACATTTAAACTTAGTTTTTAGAACTAGCAAAACAGACTTCTAGTAGGACATATTTTGAGTTGATTACTGATAGATCTTTGGCAGAAGTAGCCACTTATTGTCTGGTAGACTGCATGCTCGTTTGCTACTTAAAGATTATACAAAAGATATATGTGAAATTTGGGACATTTCTTGTTTTAAATTACATAAGTATCAATTTATCGTGTTTGTGTCGTGCAAGACTTAAATAAAGATTTTTTTGTTTTAATATTTATTTGAATGCGGGTGATATTTTCGTAGGCTATACTCAACTGTATATGTTATTCGCTAACGGTTTACCAAGTTCCTAAAGCAGGGCGGGGACGCCAGGTGGGCGGTTAGGCCAATAAATAGATTTCTATTAGTGCTAAAGCAATACTACCTGAACTATTTTGTTAATGCCTACATTTTAGGATTAGCCCGCTAGATGAAAGCGTGAAAGGATTTTGGCATGAATATTTTAAGCACACCATTAGGTACTATAATGTGGTTTAGTTATATAAGGTTTATTAAAACTTTCCTCGTATTACCGAATTAAGTTGTGCGGGTTCTCAATTTGAAAATATTTATTATGACGATGAATTTCATTGCCTTGTTGTTTTTAGGCCGTTGGATTGATCTTGACAAGTGCCACAAAAATATTTTTTTACAATACTATACAGCGAGCTTACATGACATAACCAGTATTTTTATCTTTATTTGAAGTGATGTGTGTATACGCTAAAGAATTGTCTAACGTTTCCGTTTTCATTTCGACGCACAGAACCCTACATACGGCAGAAATTTCATTTCTGAGGAAGATGAGTTCTGAGCTGGGCTTATATAAATTGGACGTTATCCCAGTTGTTCTAGTGGGCCTTTATTTTAATGATCTAGGAAATCCATTAAGGCGAGGCCGTGTTTCTGTACCTTGTGTCAAACGGTACGTCGCTGGGCGCATACTGATGTGTTGACCTTGCGGACCGTAATGTAATGCCGGGAAACGCATGTGTAGTGAGTGTTACACAATACTAATGAGAATAGCTGTGATAGCTTAGTGGTATAACTCGGCGTTTAGATTCGAGGCCGAGATTTAAACCCAGGGTTCTCTGATTTTTCTGGAATCTCTGATTTATTCAAACCTATGATTCTAGTCTGTATTTGTCTTTAGTCTGTATTAGAACCCATCATTACTGGTTTTAATGGAAATTCGTCAAAGATGTGTGAAGTTTACTAATACGCACCTGATTAGTATATTGGACTATGGAGTCTATTACGCTAATCAGGTTTAAGCCATCCTAAATCTCCCTTACTCTGAGAGGTGACGCATGCCTGGCAATGGGAAAATAATAAATTGAAGACGATGTGAGGTTTTACAGTTTGTACGTTTTTATATAATAGAAGTAGCATGAAACCGTTTTCATGTAATAGCTGCCGTCTGAATACCTATAATCAATTTTATATAGAATAAGAGTTCTACCTGAAACCAATTTGACGGGATGCCTTTCTTGATTAGCGGCGTCTCAAAAATATAACACTAGTTTATTACAACTAGTCAATTAGTATTATACAATTATACATACACGCACGTACGAATTATTATTATGAGTACATAATAATAGTAGTCACATGTTTTCTACAGTTCTTTTGTGTACAAACTTAATTGTGGTTTATTTGTCTGAAACACCTGGTCACATTTATTAGGGCTATTTATCGGATAAAATACGCATCGGAGCCAAAAATATAGGAAACTGTATTATTCCCAGTAGGTTAATTTATTACAGAAGATTTCAGAATACATAACACTATAATAAAATTTCGAGCCCTTTGGGAGCTGGCTAATGCACGGAACCGTGTGGGAGGGTCCAGGGACTCGTTTGTATGCACGCCGTGGCTACAACGTAGCGCCGAGGGACAATGCAAAACACGGGACTAACGCCTTGCCCTTAATGGATTTCCTAAATCATTCACGTTACCGGATTTGCGTGTCTTTATTGGAACTTACGCGTGATTAGTTTCGGAAAGCCTTTTTCTTTCTTTAACCTTCAATACATACCAGGTACCAGGAGTGACACCAGGTAATGTGCGATTCCTCATTATAACCCTTTGTCGCCGTCCTTAATGCTACTTGGAAGTCTTCAGGATTTCCACATGCTCTGTTCAGGTCAGGTTAAAAGTTACCTTCGCCACCTACGGGCGTTTACGATGGTATGTGGCCCCACGTACCATCGTCCTTTGTCCTTCGCAAGGTCGCTAACTGGTTGCTTTGAGCTCTCTGTCTTGCTCTCCGCAGCCCTGGAAGTCCCCTTTTAGTTGCCTTTTCGGTCAAGCAGGGTATGCCGTAGCTCCGTTTGTATATCTAAGACTATAGAAATGAATTTAGAGAATTCTTACCGTCACGTTAACGTAACAAAAATGAATAAAAAAGTGTTTTGAACTTAATAACTTTAACAGCAAGTAATTATTGATGATGTGAAATAATAACTTTTTTTTTTTAATATGATGGAGTAGCAAACGAGCATGCAGTCCACCTGGTGGTAAGTGGCAACTGCCGCCCATG
>DWRA01000193.1:0-31182 GCA_018250295.1 Spathilepia clonius
AGCGGAAGTACTACACAAGAATACGTACTTATAAAAATTATCTCGTTGAGGATCCAGTTCTTGGATCCGAGAACACTCGACGCGCTTCGATAAAATTAATAATTTATTCCTATAAAGTCTGATGCAACAGAATACCGTCGCTTTTTCATTCCTGCTTTGTCGTCTTGATAACAGGTGACTGTTATCAAGACGACAAAGTAGGAATGAAAATAATGAGCAGAAAATAATGAGCAATTCAATACTTATTCTTTTGTCTAAAATGCATAGTTCCGTATAATTTTGCATATAGGTAGACATAATCCAAATATTCTTCTTGGCATTTATTGTCAGAATTGTAATACTAATTCAGTTAAGGAAAATAGCGAGATTTAATTTAATAATGGGCAAGACGAATAGGTAGTAGTCATTTTTTTCCCATTCCGAAATAAACATTCATTTTTAACCGACTTCCTTCTTCGAAGCAAGAGGTTATCTATTCGTCGCGTATATATATATATTTTTATGTATGTCCGGCGATTATTTCGCGATGCCACAACCGATCGACACGATTCAACCGTCACTATATGTGGCCAGTTTCACAGGGGGTCCCACTACGTGGAAATTTGAAAATTTTTTGCCCTTTTCCCCCAAAAATTAAAAAAACACGATTTCTTATAAACCCCCGGGGTGGAACTCCTGACCTGACTGATAAATTTGACCTTTAACTCTTGACCCCTGATGATGCAGAGGTGCCTTCATTCTAAACCATTTAAGTTAGCCATTTGGTGCTTACGAATATGTAATAAGGTTGTGGAGCAGAGATATATTATAAAAAATTGGACACGATTTACGTGGTAATCCAGCTCAATATACCTAAGTTGAGCGTCGACTTCAAAACTAAGTAATAAACTAACATATTTTTAAGTTATTTTTTACTTTTTTGTGACATGGAAGTAGGTTTTATTTTTTTGTTAAAATATTTTTTTTAAAAATAGGTTTATGAAGCATATTAAATGATATTCATATTTGAAACATTATAAAATATAAGTGTAAAGGAACTGATGCACTAATTATATTATTCCGAAAGCTACAACACAAATATTCAATACTTTTATATAATCCGTGTTTTGAAATCCATCAAAATGTATAAATCTAGGCTTCGCACATCAATCATACGTAGATCCCTCTCATGCCACCGTAACATGACCAAAACATGCGCTGCGAGCGGTCGGCAGTCAAGTTTTTATTAATTGAATTCATGAAACTCGTTCCGCTGGAAAATACGCTCAAAAATCCCGGCCAGAGCCTTCTGGCGCAAATTAAACTGTGAATATCACAAGAGTCTCTGGCGCGAGCAATGCATTTCGCAAATGCAACCGTACCTACCTAATAGATGAGAGCACCTATTTATTAAGGCGCGCCATCCGATCTGTTGTTGAATTTCTCTACCACTTTCAATGAAATTATTTCCTGCGACGTCTTTTATGGTCGGTTCCTTTGTATTTTGCTCTAAATCGGACCTCCAGTGGCCACACTTTAATAAAAGATACGTAAAGAGCACCGAAGCCGGTAAACACATGTCCTGAAAAACAGAAAGATATCTATACTTTAAGGAGGACACGATTAATCAGATTGGTTCCGATTGAAGATCATGGACAGCAATGGACCTACATAGCCAAAACAAGGTGCAATCTTATTAGATTTTTCTTACAAATTCCATACTTGAGATTCGTATTTATTTATACGTCCCAGAAATATGTATTTCCTGTCTATTATAGAAATATTTCCCTTACATTGTTAAGTGTAGATCATTGTCGTCAAGATTCATATTAGTAATAGTATTATATTATAGTAGTATGGTATAGTATTGTATTATAAATTATATTCCTATACCTTCGGATCATTTAAGAGACATCATCATCAATCCATTTCTGTCTCTTTGCCGGGCGGGGATCTCCTATCAAAGTAAAAGATGTTACCCATAGTTCACTGGGTTGCTCAAGTACGATTTTGTAAACTTTACGAACCTATGGGAATTTTTTTATTTGTGTAAGTTTCCTCACACTGTTTTCTTTAGCCGTTTTAGATAATAATATTAAAGTATCAGAGGGTACCTAAGATAAAAGCCTCGAAACCAGCGATTGAGAGGCTTAGTTTCAACCACTAGGCTATCAATTCCTGAGACATGAATTGCCACTATTAAAATTTCGTAAATCCGTATGTTCATTTAAAAATATCTCTGGATTGAGTGACGAGCTTTCATGGAGCTTTCCACCTTAGATGTCTCTGCTCCGATATGGGATTATAATAAGCTGATACAATGCAATTTCAAGCTCGCGACCGCATAATAAGCTGTTTACGTAAATCTGGCTTCCGATGAATGCATAATGTAATCAGTGACTAATAATATGCGACCTGCCAACGCTTACCGGCGCATGATTTAAATTGAAACCACAACGACTTTTTAAATATTATTATGCCTAACTTATTTATAGCACTACTGCTTATCTTGTTTTCAACGTTATAGGTGTGGTACACGCGTTGTATACCCGTGGCTATAAGTCTTAAAGATCTGCAAAGTTACGGAACGTCAGACACGGACGGAGTTAGATAACCGCTAATGGCTAAAATTCATCCGCGCCCACGTGTTTTAGAGGGCACGTTAAGCATTCGGTGTTCGTTATTATAATTAGATAACAGATATTAAATGGTGTTGGCAGCCCTTTGGCAGTTTTAAAATTTTCCACACCATCAATTCACATTAAAGTAGCATGATGGAGAACGCATGCAAGTGGAGAATGCAGTTTACCTGATGGTAAGTGGTTACTGGTACCCATAGACATTTAAACCAAACCCAAGATTAGAATCCTGCATGAAGTCCACCATAGATGCGTTATAACCCTGAAGACTACTTAGGAACGCCTCGTATAAGTATGTTTCCTTTGCCATAACTCTCAAACCAGAACACATCAGAACAGTTTAGCGATAGTGCCCCCGGAGTCAAATAACAAAGGGTTCTACGAACCTAGCTATTAAGAGAATATAAATTCTCTTTGGATAGCACCACCGGTACTACATTTTAGAATTGTAGCATTGTACTTTAAATAATGAGATAAAGGACAGGTACTACCACGAAACGTTAAAATTTAATACAAAGCTTCTGGTGTGGTCGATCTCTAATATAACTTCTGATCTGTTTATGATTCAGTATAATTGTCCATGGTATGTACTCTGTAGTGACACCTTAATATCAGGCAGACTACGTGCTCGTATGTTTCGATGCATAAAAATGATTACAGTACCTTAATGAGTATGTTTACGTCCATAAATGTTGAAATTTTATACATTATTTTATCGATAATGTATGTCAACGAAGCAGAAAATTATAAAGGGATAAAACATACGGTTTAAATTTTCGATGCGAGAATATGACACCTTTGGGAGACTTTACTGTGCATCTCATTCATGTTAATAACTGTTCATTGAAATTTATGTCACTTATTGAACACACGGTAAAAGTATGTAGTTTAGTAATTATAGATTTTAGTAGAAATATGTAACAATCGATGGCGAGTATGGAATGCGTGAATTTATTAAATTGTTTTTATTATTTTTAATTTTCAATAGGTTATCGAGAAATTATAATAAATTGAACATTTTTTTTAAGTAGGTAGATATTTTATAATTTGTTCCTGTTATCTCAGGATTAGAATAAAGCTATCCCATGCTTGCCGTAAGAGACGACTAAAACAGAACTTCCGGATTTGCGAGCGGCAAGAGCGGGAGCTAGAACTATCTAGACGGCGGCCTCGGGTAGATTGACGATGTGTGGCCGCGTACTATACCGTAAACTTCCGATGATTTTTTTTTATATGATAGAGTAGCAAACTAACATGCAGTCCACCTGATGATCAGTGGTAACTGCCGTCCATGGACATTGGTAATTCACCTTAGAAAAGGCTAAAATACTACCTAAATACGCCCACAGATGCTTTGCTACCCCTAAGGACTAAGTTGGAATTCCTCGGATAAGTAAGTGTCCCTTACCACAACCTCCAAATCAGAAGACAGCTCTTCAGGTTAGAGCCTGTTAAGGGCACCACGATTGGAAAACTCCAGTAGTGTTTTGTTGGAGATCCATAGCGCTAAGGACGGCCTCCACCAGAGGGCTGTAGTGAATAAAAATCTCACATAACCCAGTATCGCTGCTATGTTATCTGGTGCCTTTTGAATTTGTCCATCTTGTTAAGAAAAAAAAAATTATAATCAAATCTTTAAAACTCTTTTTTTTTGTTTTTGTATTCATATATTCTTTTCAGTATTATAACGTAGACAATAGATTAATCACCCAATTTTAATTCCAATTACAAAAAATATCGGCGTTGCGTTTTTCCCGCGAAAATACTACATATACAATATCTTAATTAAATATTAATTCGAGTAATAAAGCGAAAGATAAACATAATTAAAAATGCCAGCAACAGCCCTGCCGATATTCCCATAATATAATTAAACATAAATAATTGAAGGGATCCGTAATTAGGGTCACTGCCGTATTGATACGGACTAAGAATTTAAATAAAATGTTTAAATATAAGTAAACTTAAACTCAATATCTTAAGACTTTTTTAATGTTTCATTACTGTTCATATATGTAGTATATTTATATATTCGTTTAAGATATTGTGAAACATTATTTCGAAAACTGAGTTGTTATACGTATAATAATATGATCGTTTATAATTTGATTGATACGTTCCATTCCAATATATTCGTTTAATATAAAAGTGATAGCAAAATATTCAGTCCGCCAAAATATTCACTCAAATATTTGTATATATATTAAGCAACTTTTGAATTAAATGTTAACCCTTTCTTGTATAGTTCAGTGGAGTAGGAGAGTTTGTTACTTTTACTAATAGATGGAGCCTATTATTACTATTATACGTTAAGTAGCCTACGAAAATATTCTTCTCATAGCTAAGCAATATATTTTTTTAAATTTACAGCAAATCATACGTAAAATTTCGATGAAAAAAACAACACTTCTTTATTTAAGACTATGACACAAGCACAAAACGAATAATATTAAGGTTTTAGCCGGATTCGCTGGGCTCACATTAGCCACGTGGCTGTATCAAAGCGATGTCTATGGATTAGTGACGGATTTAATAAATAGGTAATTTGCTAATGGCATTCGAGTGGCTCTCTCCATTTGTACCGACACTGCGCTTCTATATTGGAGATTGGCAACGAAAAACAAGACCTGTTTGAAAAATAGAGTTACCTTTACAGTTGTTTTTTATCTAATAACCATATCATTAGTAAATTGACTCTGAAATCGTGGTTATAAAATAATGGTAATATTTATTAATCGTTACCTAATCTATATCAGGATCTACATTTTTTTACTGTTGTAATAGAAATTGCAAACACAATATATGTCTGGAACATTTTTGCCAACCCTTAAAATTCAGACTAAAATTCGTCGAATTTGTTAAAAAATGAAAAGATAACAATTTGCTAACCCTATCTACTTGTCTCTGTAGAATTTTCAGGCATATGTAGGTCAGGTCAGGTCTTGTAGGTGTTTTTACAAAGGATTCCTTCACAATTAATGTAAATGTTAATTAAGTTCTAACCTGCATAAAATACAATTTAGGTAAATCACTTAAAATATACTTAACCATATTTTTGTCGACAGCTATGGTAAATGTTTAAACGCTATCTTGAATTTATTGGCGATGAGAATTTCCTTTGAACTCAGTGGTAGCGAATTTTCCTGGTATCTTTTTGCATAATTTTCTAGATTTTATTATCTGTAACGGTGTCAATTTAATTATACATAGTTATAGAGATCTTTTTGCGAAATACTCATTAAATATATTTAAGTATATTGCAGTAAGTATATTTCTGCATTAACCTTGTAGTCTAGAATAACACCACTTTCTCCTGGGAATGTCGTAGGAGATGACTAAGGTATTAAACCCAGGAGATGGTCAGCTTTGTCACTCTGCGAGGTTATTTATGTACTTCACTGCGCCAATAGCGATTACGGGAAACATCTTATATTCAGGTCGTATTCCCAGCGATGCAGTCTTAAAAACATGGATGGATATTGAATTAAAATAATTGTAACTTATAGTATCTGTGTCTGCTGCTGAGCCTCTTCGTATGTCCAATAACAATCCAATAGTACTTTGTTAAATTTGCATTGTGGTATTTCAGTACGGATTATGGTATCCTATTAAAGGATTTTCGTCCTATATTCATTCATAAGATTGTTACTAACGACTAACACTAACACAATAATAAACAGTGAAACAAAAGAACAAATGATTTATAAGGAAATTAACGTTAAACCAATTTATAAATAATTTTTACCATGCATACAAAACTTCTAAAATTCATCGGTGCTATTATTTAGAAGTTAGGTCTTCATATGCACATGTCGGATATTATACGTAACTGTGAATTTAATAACTCATTTATTTAGATTTATAACCAAACACCACAATGTATACTATATCAACAACTAAATCAGACTAAATCCGAACTGGTATTGTAGAACACAGAGAAGAAATCGTAACTCGTCTACGGAGCGTAACGTTATCGGTTACGAGTACGTAGCAACAGTTGCATCTCTGCCGCGCGCCGCTACGCTCGCTTTACGTCAAACGAACTTACATTTCGTCGTTCTTCACTTGTTCCGCGTGAAATTCAACTTCATTTATTTGTTAACTTCACTGCAAACTGGATGCTTTGGACAATGTTTGAACAATGTTAGCTTGTGTTAAGTTTTAAAGTGAACACTTGCACGTATGAACTTTAAAATGAGTGATAAAAATTTTGTAATATTTTAAAATTTTAAATTGCATTTAGCGATGGTTCTAGTTATGATAATGAGTGACTGATTTGCAAATGTGAAACAATGAAGCTTGTATTGGCAGTCAACTTCTTTCTATACTACATAAAAGGTAATTTTGTATTTACTGACACTTTTTGGTACTGCTCGCAAAAAGAAATGTAAATATTTAAGAGGATTTTTTCTTATATCTATTCACAGCAAGGGTCTATAGTAATTAATTTAGAATATTCTATAAACTATTTAAACATATTTACACACACAACTCATCACCAAACACAAGATGAACAAAAAGTCATCAATATTTGTATATTGACCTGATTGTGTTTTGTTACTGTCTATCTGTCTGCTAACAACATATAAAATCTAGGCATAAAAATCCTTAAACTATTTCATTAACAAAACAAAACAGTATCCATTACATGTAATTTTAATGTTTTTGTAATTTTAATTTAGACTTTCAGCAGTTAAACGTAATATTAGTACTTAGTTATTGTTTGCAAAGTAATATTTAAATAACAAGAATTCAACCTGGTTATATATTCAAAATAAGTACATGTATCGCGTTTTCGCTTTACAATAATTCAAAATAGATTTACATCAAGTATGTCACGCAGAGTGTCACGTAGGGTTTCCGTAATCTTGCCAGATTTAGGCCAAAGATGGCACATGACACTAGCGTTACGAATTACATATTCATTTTATAACACGCTTATGCATGTAACTTGTAGATCTATTATGTTTTGTAGATGTTACCGAGACAGCAATCGGAAATGAGGGAGTTTGGGCGCTTCCGTTAGCCGCTATCTAGATTTGCTTATTATAGTATCTTGAATAGTATTACTTTGATAACGTCATTATTATTTCATAAACAATGAAGTATTAAGTTAGTGTAAGGAATTGATTGTTTATTATACTTTATGAGTCCTTAATAGCTACGTGATGTTTTAACAAAAAAGGATCATATGTTTTGCTTTAAAAATATTAAGACGCAATAAATAATATTAAGATATATCCATTGGAGTAGCCTAGTAGGCATACTAGAGAGTTGTACTCTCCAGTGAATAATAAAAATGGTGCTATTCAGCGTATTTAGAATATTTAAAATACTCTACGTCGAATATCACTGAATCTTGAGAAAAAATTGTGAGAAAGCTAAATTAAATGTACTATTTCACAAACTTTAATTGCAGTTATCAATTATTATGTTACATAAAGATCTAATATCTATTCGTTTACTATAATAATTTAGTTTGTTCCTGTAATTTCTTAAAAATCTATGTTATGGTCTAATAAAGGTTTTTTCCTCTTCCAGTGTCAATATGCCTGCGGGTAGTAGGCGTCTCAGTGCCCAGTCTGAAGCAGCGCGGCGAATCAGTCACGCTGACATGCGACTACGACCTAGAGGGCGGCAAGTTGTACTCTGTGAAGTGGTACAGAGACAATGAGGAGTTCTACAGATACATGCCGCGGCTGACACCCCCGCAGCACGCGCACCGCCTCGACGGAGTGAGGGTTGATGTAAGTGGCTTGCAATATTATGTGCCTTTGAGTGACTGTGTAAGTTTCAAAGGTGGTAGAACCCTTTGTAGTTCGACTCCGGCGGCATCACCGCCACACTGATTTCTGCCTAATAACAGCAGTGTTAAGCGCTGCTGTGTTCTGATTTGAAGGGTGTGGTAAGGGAGATAAACATAACGAGGCATTCTTCAGACAGACTTCAGTTGGGATTCTGGTCTTATTTGGGGTGGATCACAAATGTTCATGGGCGGCAGTTTCCACCTACCATCAGGTGGACTGCATGCTCGTTTGCTACTCCATTATATATATACAAAAAAAAGTAGTGAAACAAATATTCGGTTACGACGTGAAGGGCGTGAAGGAAGGACGTGAAGGGGTGAAGCTTTAGCTGATGTGGTTTAAAGGCAACGAGAAGTTCCTCATATGCATGCTGTGCACTGCATAGTCTAAGGAAAAATTAACGTATTATATAGGTAGAACAAGTATTTTTTATATGATGAACTATTCCATCATACACTCTAAAACAACAGAACCGGTCGTCACATTGAACAAAAAATGCAGCTAACTAGCTACTAGTACTGCGATAGAAACATGTTATTTATTATACAAAGAAATATCTATTCCGCGTTTCAAATCTTGCCTCTTTGTCGCGATTTGATTGAAATCTCTTGAAACGTAACGTATTTTATGGTGTATTTAATATTAACGTACAGTAGAATATTTTTGAGTCCTCTAATAATGTTACACATTAATGTACCTCGTATTCTCCTTGAGGACAACGACAATGAAGAAACCTTTTTCAAATCCCACTGTCAGACGTATGTCCAACAAGCTTTTCTAGTATTATTGAGAGTAAAAGATACGGATGGTAGCCATACCGAATATTTTAAACAACAAATAAGATGTAGTACAGGTTCAAACGACTTACAGCTTATGATAACAGCCGGCATCAACTGCTTAACATGCCCTCCGAAGTAAATAAGCGTAAATTTTGTATTACTAGCGGTCACCCTACCAACTCAAAACGGCGCTCAATTTAGTGTAACTTTGTAGATACAATCTACATAATCAGCGAGGCTCTGCAGGACTCTGCGCCAATAATAACAGTAAATAATTACAGAACTTAGCATTAAGTGACACTACTGACTTAACATAGATTGACCCGATGTGGACACGTTAATGAAAGTCATTTGCGAACAGCGATTTAGGATAATGTTCGCGGGCATAATGACTGAAGCCACACAAAATGGACACTGCGTTCTGTGTATGCGAATGACAGACGTTAAGCAGAATAGCCAACAAGCACACCGCATATTCCCCATTGTTGTATAATTACGTCCCGACGCCTAAAATTATATTCTATTAATTTTAATCAATGATCTCACAGACGAAACTTCTTTTTTATCCTTAATTGTTTTATTTTGTTCCTGTGCTTTGTTTTATTTGAAAAAACAGTAAATACAAACGTCAAACTCAGTGATTAAACGCAAAGAAAGGCAGTTTACAATGAAAAATAGTTAAGTGGAGCTCGGGGCAAGGATTCCGAACTAAATAAAAAGGCATTTTTATAAGTAAGTAACGTGTACACACTCGGAACGTAATATTATATTGTAAGGAACCTTAGACGCGCCAATAATCAAGCTTTTTAATCACACCATAAAATTTCCTTCCTGCACTTTGGCAATAGCGATGAAAATGAATAATTAGGACTGTCACTTCCAACCCGCGAGCTGACCCGGCCCAGTCACGGAAATGCGAGTAATTTGTTAACTGTGATGTTAACGACCTAACGCACTCTTGGAGCTCAATAAATAGGGCAAATAAACAAAACAAAAACACAAACAACAGTCAAACAGAATCAAAATAATTAGAAAACATAAAAGTAGCAATTGCAAATTAAATAAACATTATGTTATTATTAGTCCTGCAAAATCTGCAAAACAAAATGATGCTACATGTTGTTTTTCCCTTCGATTTTAATTTCAATTATTAGTTACATAAATGAACGTGTAATTTACTAATCACGATCAAAATTGCTAATCACTTCAAAAACAAGCTAGAGAACTGAAGTTTATTGCAAAAGCAACATTATTCTAAATAAATACTACGTTTTGTTCTCAAAACCTTTAAGGATTCCAGATATATTTAGTCTAACTTCACAGCGTAACCATAAAACTAGTAATGAATAAATACAGCTGTCACAACAAACCGCACTGACTGACTGGTCCAGTCACGTTAATGGAAGTCATTTGTAAATGGCGATGTTTACGACCAACGCGTACGCGGCTTAATGAAAGAGGCCGCACCAAATAGGCAGTGAGCAAAATAGGCAGTGGGCAAAATAGGCGAAAACACCGTTGTTGCAAATGCCGATGCATTTATCGATTGGAGCACGCGTTTCGGCTTAACGGTTAGGCACTGGTTTGACATTAAACGGGTGACGAGTTTTATAGTTAAAAATAAGAAATAGAAGTTCGTTATTAATAATATTTTACATACGTACTAAACTATAGGCCTTTGTCCATATTACGTATAAACGATAATTAGTAAAGTTATTCATTTGAACTTATTTATGATATTAATGTTTACAAGTCGTTGTACATAACTGTGTCTTACTAATACATATAATTACCAATGACTTACTGTGTCATGAAGCTGATTATTCGCAGGATTCACATAACCCTGTAGATATTCGACTAGATATAAATATTAATCAACTAATTATATAACCGTAACTACTTGAATAAAAACAATTGAACGGTGACAGTGAGATCTGCCCAACGAAAGCCTAAACATAATTTCCAAAAATATATCAATAATCACTTGTACTTTACGAAAAAATATTATTCTGGTTAATTCCTTTAAAATTTTACTAGTCACAATTCCCAAAACAGATGCTATAATAGCAAGAAGCTAAATACCTGTTTGTTATTACAGTTATATTGTCGCTTCCACTTACAATATCTGACAAGTAGGTAAGGCACTAATATTTTTATACTGTGCAATTTTCGTTTATTGCAATGTGATATGAAATGCCGTCGAAATATTTTGAATTCGTTTATATTTTATTGCCTGCATAGGTTTTTTATTAAATCGGCTTATTTCGAATAAGCGAATTAACATATAAGAATGGTGCATAGTATGACACTTCTATTGATTATCCCTTTAAATCCGTGTGTTTCTTTAGAGATAATATCGATTTTTTTATATGTTCGAGTAGCAAACGAGCAAGCAGTTCACCTGATGGTAAGTGGCAAATGCCGCCTATAGACATTTCTAATCTACCCTAGATAAGACTAGAATCCTATCTGGGATGGACAACAGATGCGTTGCTACCCCTAAGGACTAAGTTGGAATGCCTCGGATAAGTCAGTCTCCTTTACCAAACCCTTCAAACCAGAAGATAGCAGCACTTAACATTGCTGTTACTGGGCAGAAATAGATGTGGTGGTGCCGCCGGAGTTCACCTCAAAGAGTTCTGCCACCTTTAAATAAATATCGATTATACATATGTTACTTATATAAAACTACTTACCTATTCTTAGACACGTAGAATATAATAATACCTACATTGTTATCTTTACCGGAGCTGTAGTCATAATCGCATCAACTACAAAGCCCCTCCGTCTTAGGTTTCCACTAGACATCTCTACGATCCGTTACAATTACAAATACCACTTAAAATTGCATTATTTAAATCTCAATAAGTTGAATGTAATCCATGAGTATTAATTAAATAATTACTAGGTTGGGTAGGCACGTCTTATGTTGACGAACTTGAGGAGATTTCTTGCTTGGTAATTAAATTTATTAACAGTTTCTTGGATGTCCATGATTATTTATAGTCATCTGAAGGTTACGAGTGTATAATTAAAATCCATTATATAAGGCCACGTATCGTTACGTTAATTATAGTGTGTGCGTTAAATTGACATGTCGCTGTGCGCGATAGAATTTTGAAAAGTGGTAAAACCAGCATGGTTCGACCGGAGTACCACTGCCACACCTATTTCCAGCGTGAAGCAGTCTTGCGTTTCGATGAAAGGATGTGGATGCAGTCTGCCTTAAATATACAGCGACCATCTTAGTCCACAGGAGTAGCAACGAATTTATGATCGGCTTCAAGTAGAAACCTTGATCAAAATGGACTTGGTTACAAATTTGCATAGACGGAAGTGACAACCACCAAGTGGACTGCAACGACGTCTGTTGCTTCCGTATTATAAAAAGAGCCACTCGTAAGACGGACATTGATAACAAAACAAAAAATAGTCGTACCAGGTCAATTCAACGTTAAATACTGGATAGAAAAGTTGCAGCAGACTCGATATATCGGGAAACAAACAATTTAGGAAGTCGAACTCATTCTGGCACTGTCCCACTTATTGTAACGATAATTATAGCAGCAATATAGCGCTGCCAGGATACATTTCACCGTAGAATAAGTGCTACCAATGACACAGGCGGGCTATCTACAAGGAAACCTATTCCGTATTGTAAAAATAAAAACAATAACTTAACCATAATATTTTCATACGTTCTAAAAGAACTTTTCATTTATGAATCTATGTTCTTTGTAAAACAGCAAATTCGTTGTAATACAACAATACTAACTCAGCGTGCGTGTTAGCTATAAGGTCGTCTTCAGTACTTTGGGAGAGTACTTTAGCAAAGCTGGACTCTAACTTGTGACATGACGCTTAACCGCTTAGAAACTATGCATGAGTCTTGCGACTAATGAGGACTTCAGCTAGAATTCCTTTAAACACGATCCTAGGATTTCGCAATCTTGTGGCTATGTTCATGAATGTACATACATGTTAACAATTTGTGTAGGTATAATATATTGTAGTTTCTCTAATTTCATTTTAATGAAGTTAACGAGCAATCCACCTAGTGGTTAGAGGCTACTGCCGCCCTGGATACCTGTAATCAACCCTAAACAATATCAGAATCCTACCTGATGCGTTGCTATTCTTGAGAACCAAGTTAGAATTCCTTGGATAGTCTCCCTTACAAAACCCTTCAAACAAGAGTACACCAACGCGTAACACGTTTTTATTATAGGCAGAAATAGGTGTGGCAGGGATGTGGCCGGAATCAAACCACAAAAGGTTCTACCTCCTTCAAAATTATAACCCAAAAACAAATATAACTTAAAGAGCTGGTATTCCTACCCATATTAGCAATGCAAATGTACTATGAAATTAACTGCAGTATTGATCTAACCTAATCTAGAACAATATTTAATTTAATTATAACTTATATATAGCTAACAATGATTCTATTAAGTTTTCTTAAATAGCTACAGTCAATTATAGGTACCTACTTAGTAGTTATATTGACAATATGTACACACAAATGAATAAACTGTATAAAATAAGCTAAATTAAAGTACGCAGTAGATACACAACAATAGAATGAGAAACATTAGGGTCTGTCTACCATGTTTGTAAATTCCGGCTTGATAGACCTTACACATCATAACAACAATTACATTTATAAGTAATATAAAGAAAAACACAGATATCTAAACAAAATCCAAGGTCTACCTCCTAAAATAAGAGGCAATAAACCACTAAGCCTATCACTCTATTATATTTTTTTTCTAACTTCTGAACTATTTTTTCTCTTTGTTACAAACGCATGCATAAGCCTCAACAGAACGTGTTTAAATATAGCCAGTATCTGTTACCAGCTAGAAAAGTCGAGTGCCCGTCGGGTTCACCTCCGAGAAGTTACACTGAAGTCCCGCGGGCTGTACCGATGCGAGGTTTCTGAAGAGGCACCCTCCTTCCACTCCGCACAATCTGAGACTTTCATGGAAATATACTGTAAGTTTACAACACTACAGAACTTTCTTACATATAACTCTACGTATTAAGACACAGTGTAATGAACTTTCTTTATCCTTTATGATTTGGAACTACGTTGTTTCAGACAGAATATATGATAAAAAAAAGTACAGTACATGTACCTTTATATTTATTTACGAATGCTTACAAATAGATAAAGAACTGAAATAGCATGCAAATTTTTGTAAGTATCTGCTACAATACCTAAGTTTGCGACAGAAAAGTTAATATTTTATCCCAGCTTGTATTTTGAAGTCCTTGTAAAGATTTTACATTGCTTTATCTAGATCTTAGTGTCTGTGTACCTGTTTGTCTTTGTACATCTAAAGTACACACAGGAAACCCTAAATTCATTGAGAAAAATCGCAATCGCAAAAACTCCCATACATAGAATTTATTATGTAGGTACGTCCAAATCATAACGGATATTTTATTTTACACAGAAATATTTCAGGAGTGCCAAACCGAACTATGGTTGATTTTTTACTATAAAGCCTCAGCCTGCCTTGTTAGCAGTAGATACATATAAAACCATAGATACAAATGCGTGAAAAAATAAAATTAAAATTCAACACCTATTGGAAATTCTTTTCACCTTTCACACTTTGTACGCTTTCATTTTGAACGTGTTTCTGTTTTGTTTACGTATACGATACACATCTCTATTCCTATCTCAGTGAATGAATACGTTGCTATTAAAACTTTGATAGAGGTGAGTCAGGATAAGCAAAATCTTTTCACTAGAAAATATATAGGTACTAGTTATATTGCAATTATTATACCTAGTTATACATTTATATATTTACTTCGATTAGAGACTCGTAGTTCGTCTATGGACGTTTGAATCATCCAGAATTGCCAATACTTCGTGAACCCGTGGGCTTTAAAAACAGGTCTTATTGTATCTTGCATTGTTGCCCGGAGTCCTCCCAGCGCAACGCCTATGAGCGTCACACTCACTTACACGTTCTAATGTTGACGACGGTATCCGACCACACATACCGTCACTTCCGAGACACTAACTGTGTTTAAGCTCTACTCTCAACGCCCATAACCCTGGAAGCCACCTTTTAGTCGCCTCTAACGACCGGCAGAGGAAACCATAACTTTACTCTGGTCCAGAGACTACACGGACAAGTCTAAAAATACCTTATCCACGTTCTTTTCCCGCTTCTTTGCAGTTTACGTACCTTACCTACAATGTTTAGGAAATGTTCGATCAACATAATTTCTAACCAGGTTTTCTGTCAGATGAGCAGCTGATCTTAAATCTCACATCTGAATGCAATATTTATATGGGACATCATATTACGCCGACAAAATCATTCCCAAGGAAAGCATTTCGACAAATAGGCGGCCGATCGTAAAAACAAAAATGACGAAAATGCAATATGGAAATGAGTCATTGCGCCGAATAAATTTGGAACAGGATAGGAAAATGTTCATGCTTACTTTTATACGTCACAACGCTTTCATTTCGCCTATTTAGTCCATTTGGACTAAATAGGCGAAGTATTTTTAAAAATTTTTTAGTGCTGTGCTGTGAAACGCTGTTTGAAACTCATATACAAAATTTAATTATTCTAAAGCCACGGAATTAAGCTAACTATGTTAATTAGTTGAGGTTAAGTAGATTAGAGTTTACTTGCGGAAGTAAGTAGAAGTGAATCTACTTAAGACTGAAATGTAGATATACCTATGTACATATCTCATACGTATAGTTAAAAATAACTATCTACGACTGTCTATTTTCCAATCTCAAATCGTACCTTAGATTTACATTACTATTTCATAGATTTGGAAAAAAAAAAGGAACTAATTGTCACCCCAGAAATAGTTGTTATATATGTAGGTATTCATATTTTTTTAATGATACCCATGATTTGTTATATATTACAGTTTTCCCGCGCGAGAGTCCCCGTATCGTAGGGCATGAACGACTCTACGACATCTTGGAACCACTCGACGTTAACTGTTCTTCAGCTAAGGCATTTCCAGCTCCTGACCTACAGTGGCATATCGATGGACAAAAGGTGCGCATCCAAATACAATGTAAATACTGTTAAATACCGATATTCTGAGTGATTCCCAAAATCGAAATCGACTAGTAACTTCCGAAAATATTTTATGTTTGATTTTTAAACCCATTTATATGCATAGCCAGGATTTAACCAGCTATTTTTTTCGGAAGCACCTCCGTCCTCGACCTAGGGTGGGAGGCAGCTTCCCCTGCCCGTACCTGGCTACGCTCTTCTGCTAACAGTGCCAACCTATTGTTTCATCGTGATAGCTTTAGTGCAGTTAGTACGTATCTCAGTGTTTACGTGCTCGCGTTGAGTTTGGCAAAAATACATCATAAGGATACCTACTTAGATTCAAAGATACCAAATTATGTGTACCTAATACATGCTGTAATGGCCTTATTGTGGGTTATTATTTTATTATTTTCATTCTAAGCCGACGGATAGTAAATTAATGATTCTGATGAATTACAGGTTACAGATCAATCATTACTGGTTGCATACGGTGCTAAGCCTGCGCCACAAGGCTTACTAGTCTCCACATTAGGCCTCCGAGCGCCAGCTATGCCACATATGAAACTACGGTGTGTCGCCACCATAGGACCGCATAAACGGGAACGGACTGTTACTATAGGTACTTAATATTTATATATGCCACTAATAGACACACAATCTACCAGAAGTGATCTCTACAACTCGTGAGTAGGTATCTAAAACTAAACCTAAGTCAAGTGGCAACACGAATAAGTCTTTGACAACTCAATTTTAAGAAAACTTTACGCCCGTGATTAATAATCGATCTATCCAGTTAATGCCTACCAAAGATATATATTTAACAATTTATAGCAGGCAGAAATTGTAATACTCTAGTTGTGGCGAATGATTTCTAACTTTTCTTTATAAAGATAGAGATAGCGATTATTACTACAGAAATATAAAGCCCTTTATTAATGATTATGTCTTAATCCATTTTATTAACTTTCAGAAATCAGCTCAGGGAATCGTCACAAAACGTCAAGTTTCGTCACCGCGGCACTGCTCATCATTATAAGTGGCATTTACCAAAAGATATTGTGATACTTTTAATTCTGTAAAATGTAATTAAATTTGTACATAAAGACTAATTTAAAACATACTGCATTCATTTCTCCCTGCTAATAAAACAAACGATTTTTGTGTCGTTTAGAACCATATTTATTCACTTATTCAACAATACAAATATTAAGACAAAATATATCGTAGGTACATACACTAATTTTCAAAATATAATTATTATACTTTTTCGAGATACAACGAAACGGAATTATGTTACGTTAGTACAAAAATAACTTAAGATTTATAAAAATATCGTTTAAATTAAGTTGCAATGAGTCTAACTTACGGACAGAAAATCTAGAAGATAAAAATATATAACCACATAAGGAAATTATTGAATCGTAACGAAATGGTTCATAAACCAATTCATTCATAATATTGATACAGCGTGGTGGATTTTGTTTCAAACCTCCTCCAGTTGTAGAGACCAATGGCCAGCAGTGGCACATATATGTATTGAGTACTCGTATTACAAAAAAAGATATATAAAAAACAAAGAATACGCTTTCGCACAACCTCCCACTTGCGCCTATTTTTTAAACAAGTCTTAACCACGATTAGTACGTAAAAGCATACAACCAAACGTTTTGAAAATACTTATTTTTGTTTTGGTATCATGCATAAAAGCACATAAACTTCAAAATTCGTTATTTTGAAATCACTGTAGTTGTACTTTACGCGAACAAGGACAATCTTACAATCGGAAGTATTAACTTTATCGACCAATTTTATTTTCATACTATTAAGTTACAATTCGTCGCATTAAAGATCCACTACCGTACTATCTCAATAGTCAACGAAAGCCCTGAACATAGTTACCCAGTTCGCTACTCCACTTATAATTCAAATATGAGCCGAGCTATTTTTATAGAGTTATCCAATTAAAAATAAATCATGATTTAGTATTCGGATGCATTTTTTACCCAACTGTATGAGAAATTGTTTGTTCAAACTAAAATATACAGAGTAGGCTCTAGACGTAGTCTTTACACAAAATTAGGATTTTTAAAACATACACTTAAACACAAAACGTAATTTAAATCCTCTTATACAATTTTATAGTAATTCTGAATAAAAGTTAACAATTTCTATATAGAAATATTATGTAATAAACTATGAACAAGTGTATCACAACATAAACATAAGAGTTGTTGATGGTTGACAAATAGGTATTCGTTTATATGAGATTAGTCAAAATTACATTTGAAATAAAGAAATGAGAAGAGAAGCAGTATTAAATTTAAAAAAGACTATGCCATAAAAGCCCATGAATTTTCAACAATTACCTGAAATATTTTTTTCTCGAAGACATTTTATATTTAAAATAAATGTACAGGCAATTATTTTCGTTTATCGACAAAGTAACAAAATAGACTGCAAATGGAAGCACCTGTTTTTATCACTAGAATAGACCATTATTATTACCTTCATAATGTTATAATTATTTATTCGTTTCGTTATATGGTGCGCTAATCGGAATCAATTCAGCTTGTAGTCTAAACCAAAGAGCGTCGTTGATTTCTGCCACCGAATACCGCGACAATTTCACAATATTTAATGTACAAACAAATTACTTATTACGGGTCTATTGAAGTACTTTGTCTATATATTTACCACACTATATTAACAATGAAAATTTTACTAATAGAATTTCCTAGGTGAATAATCATTTATTATATTTTGCATTAGATTCAAGGTACAACATGATTATACATGATTTAATTTCTTCTCTTCTCCTTTCATAACATACATCAATCACAATATGTATTGAACGTAATGGATATTATGCAGTTGCAAAATATAAATGTTATTATTAACTTTAAAAGGAAATCCAATAATGTGATAAATGATAATGTATATTGACTGTATATCATGCTGTTAAAGTAAAAGCACAATGTATTATTATAACCCTGATTGAGAAGCATAATAAAAGAATAGCTCTAATAGTAATCTAATATTCACCAATTCCAATAATCATCTTTATGTGACTACAAGACGTAATTACAAATCAAAACAAAATAAAATGCTCTGATAAAGCTCTTATCACACACCGCAGAATATAAAAAATATATAGAATAGCGGCATACGAAAGTGGGGCCATTTAGAAAAGCCATTCTAGCGCACTTTGACTTTATTTAAAAGTCTGTTAACCCTAGGATATAATTAACACTCCTAGCAATTTTATATAACAATTTTTATCTTATATTGTAGTTGCAACTCACTTTTGACAGACCAACTAAGAGTATTGTGAATTGGGCGGAATATTTTAAAGTTTGCACCATTTCATACAAAATTAATTTGTATGCGCCTTCTTAATATTTTTTATATTCTAACTATCATGCACAAGTCAACATCTTTTTGTGTATTTATTCCATTTAATCAGTGACATCATTATATTAAAGATGTGAAATAAAACAAAAAACATGTCATTCAGCAAACTATAGGCACTGTGCTTTAATACACTCTAAGATAGCAATGTTTTGTGAGCTCAAGTGGTTTTAACAACCTATAGAACCAGAAAGCCATAAACGAGATAATAAAGTTAACCCTCCTGCCCAAAGTCTTCCATGAACTTCTTCAGTTTGATCATATCATCATCATTGACAGTTGGTTTAGAAGTCGCCAGAGATCTTAACATATCAGACATGGTCACTGGTGGCTCGCCCAATTTGTCACTTGGTACATCCATCCAGGTCATCTCTAGAGCCCCAGGATCACCAGGAGAGCAGGGTGTCAACAAATCATTCACAATTACATTTGGATCTGTTGGACTAGGACCAGATATCCTTTTAAAGTGTGTTGCGGACTGTACTTTTCTCACAGGTTGCATCAGTGCATCTCTGACAACAATGCTTATATCTGCACCAGAATAACCATCTGTCTTTGCTGCTAACACCTTCATATCTTGTTCTGACAACTGATGCCTTGTGTTTCCCAAATGCAGTTTAAACATATCCAATCTCGCATGTTCCTCTGGCAGAGCAATGTAGATACGCTTCTCAAATCGCCTCCTGATAGCAGCATCAAGAACCCATGGGATATTTGTAGCTCCAAGGACCAGAATGCCATCCATATCATTTCCAACACCTTGCATCTGTACTAGAAACTCAGTTTTAATTCTTCTTGCAGACTCAGATTCATTATCGGAACGGGATGAACACAGAGAGTCTATTTCATCAATGAAAATTATACTTGGCTTATGCTGACGAGCCAGTTCAAACAAGTTCTTTACCAATTTTTCTGATTCACCCAACCATTTTGACACAAGATCAGATGATGATACAGAGAAGAATGTAGAATTATTAGCTTCTGTTGCCACAGCCTTTGCTAAGTATGATTTACCTGTACCTGGGGGTCCAAACAAAAGGATTCCCTTCCAAGGTATTCTTTTACCAGTAAATAGATGAGGAAACTTAATAGGCAGAATAACAGCTTCCTTCAAAGCTTCCTTAGCAGCTTCAAGACCAGCAACATCACTCCATTTAACATGGGGTTTTTCAACAACAATTGCACCCTCAAGTTTTCCCTGTAATTTCTTTTTCTCTGGATCATCTGAGTCACTGTCGCTATCACTTTTCTTATCTTCGCTCTTGGATTCTCCATCTTTGACAGGCTTCTTCTTTTTATCTTTCTTCAGATACTCCTTCAACTTTTCAGCTCGGTCTAAATATTGTAGGCATTTTGCGCGAATACTTTCCTTGGCTCTTTCACCCTGAGCTTCATACTTGACTGCGTGTAGGAAGTACTCCACACCATGTTCGTACAGCCGAAGTGCTTCTTCATAATTTTTATTCTTATCTTCCTCAGTAGCTTTTGTTACAAGATCAATAGCCTTTTGCAAGGTATTTGAAGATGCCATCCTTCTGTTAAAGTTTTATACCTGTAACCATATAAAATAATTAGTAAAGGATGTTTTTGATATATTCCACAACAACTATTCAGAGTATTTTACCAGAATAGAATCGTTACAAACCCTTCTACCTATAAGATTTTTTGTATAAATGCACTCATACACAAATTCAAAATTAGATGATATCAATGTACTGCCAAAATACTAGTGAAAAGTGATACCAGGAGCACTTTATCATGTAATGCACAAATATAATTTTACAATCTTCATTTTAAAATACACTAATTAATGTTAATTATAATTTATCATCACTGTCCCACTATTAGGTGTGAGCCTCCATTCAGAACAACACAATTAACTGTGTGAAGTGCATGTTGGTAGACTTTGTTTACCTTTATCTACTTTATAACAAACTCTCCAATTATGTTTTGCTTCTCCATTAATTATGTTTTTTTCACTTTTAAATCATATATTTTAGAACTACAATTTAATGCATTAAGCCAACAAAAATAGTGGGAATTCAAATTACTAAGCTGTGATAAGTCAGAAGTAAAAATAGTAGCCTCATTTTAACTAGCACAAAGATATCAATAGGCACGCACTTAACTAGTATATAGAGCTAAAATCCCTTATTAATATGATGATGTACACAATGGCTAATTTTATAGTATATGTGAAGTACTATACGTACTATAAATGACATTTTTTACCATTTTGAAACATTTTTACTGGTTTCTTATCAATTAATGGCAGCAACACATATTGGGCTGGTCTGAAGTAGATGCAACCCTATTTGGCGTTAATTGCAGAAGACCAATGATGACAGTGACCACGATAAGATACAATTAATGCTAATTTGCTGTTGTCTAAAACATAATACGGCATTTGGACACACGACTAAAGGCTCATTAAGCCTACATAAGCTATAAATACAATTAAGTAGGAGCTATAATATAATAAACGACCTTTTGAATAAGGAAAATGAGTCATGGTCTATACATTTCGTTCGGACAAGTACCACTGGAATACTTAGCGAGTATTAACATAAACAAACAAGATTGTTGTGTTGAAAGTAAGCCAAAAGTCTCTTTTTAATACCTTATCGTAGCGTAAAACTGCAATAACGTAAAGCAAGGATGACAAATGGGCAGTCACGGCAAGTATAGACGTCATACTTTGAATTACATATTACAAATTAGAGATAATTCACTCACCATACGTTAGGAATATTATACTGGAAATCACAAACTCAAAAAACCTTAACAAACCAAAATAATTCAAGAAAGAAAAAACATTAACTTTAATTTCAAGATGTTGTCGCTAAGAATGACATTGATGTCATTGATATTGATGCTCTCATTGTTGCTATCAGAATAAATATTGCTTATGACACTTATTCAGTATAATCTGTTAAAAATAAATAATTATAATTTCAATTGCTTAGCTATTTTATTTTTGTTGCTTTAATTACATTTTGCGATTGCGATAAAAATATCATTACTATAGTGATTAGTGATGCACGCATTGTTGCTATTAGAAAAAATATTGTCTACAACACTTATCCAGTGTAACCTGTTGAAAATAAATAATTAATTTTAATTGCATAATTTTTCGTATGTTTATTTTTATTGTGATAAAATATTATTGCCATACTATGTAAAAAGAGTTTCTCGTAACATATGTCAAAATGTAATATGTATGGGTAATAAATGTCGTTCGCCTCAACGCCTCAATCAACATTTAAATGAAATCATTTAAATGTTGATTATGATGACCATAAATATAGATGAAAAAGTTTATGGTATTTGCAAAAAAAAAAGATTTATATTTGAAGTGATAACGGTTATGGCGCCTTTTAGGAAAAATTATGAATGATTTTATACAACACCGGCATGTAAAATCGACACCATAGGCAAATGTTACAAGTATTCCAGATAAGGCTACCAATAAATTATTTTAAACAATTTATTTTTAGTTTCGATATAATTGTAATATTACTCTCAGGCGTATAGTTTTTAATAAGGTTTGGTGACGATGTTCTTTTTCACCATTATACGAAATGGTAATTAATATTTAAATAGTGATAGTTGTTAAAAACTTGGTCTCTTTCTTGGAAGGTTCGAGGTTCGATTCCCAGGAAAGTACTTTTTTGTATAAAAGGATTATAAGGTACAAATACGTTATCTGTGCATCTGTCGTCGTGCCGTGCAATTAGAAGTTGTTTTCTAAAAGGAGGTTGATCAACAATGTTATTTAGATACATATTTTGTAACATATCTATATTTATTTAACTAATTAGGCTCATATTCATTCCAAATCATGCTTCGTGGGTCGCCACAAAAACCAATAAAAATTGCTATGATGCATTTTGCATTAAGTGTTGAGAATTTCAAACTTTAGTCCTCCGTTATTTAGTTTATCAATAATGGTCGTGTCGCAGAAGGCACTTCTCAAGCTAAGGATTCCACCCCTGAAAAGAAACTTTAAGTTAATTATGCAAGTACTTAGCTGCATATGTATATTAGAAACTGTGGGTACGTATTAAGTATTTATTATTTAATGCGCCGCTTTTTTTAAATAGCGACTAGCTAAGACCTGGCGTATCAACCGCGTTTAAAAAATGTAATATGACATTAATATAACTGAAATTTTAGAACTAAAACAATTTTAATTAATAGAGCGCGCGAGGCGTTTTTAACTTACCTATAAGAATGTCATGTTACGTTTTTAAAGCGGGTGAAAGGGGAGACAACTACTCATTTAATAAAGTGGTATCTGGGGAATTAAGTAAGTAGGTAACTACGTATAATTCAGATGTTTGTTAAACTTACCGTGGCATATGGTGTCTTTCTGAGAGTATTGTTATGGCCGACATTAGGACAGTCAAAGCCGTGGTCTCGTATGCTGGGTCGGAACCAGAAACCTGCATAAATATATAAAAATAAGTCACTTTTGTAACTATAGCAATAGAATCAGTATATATTGAAACGGATTAGATTTGAATTAACAGGGTAACCCCGTGAATCATAATTTTATAGGTAGATAGCCATTCTATTATTTTTGTATATTTATCGCATGATTTGACCCTTCTTACTACAATAAGTTATTGTAAATACAATACAATATGATACTTATAGATACAATAACATATAACAGGATGACGTATATAAATCTCAATCCCTTCAGCATCCTAAAAATGTAATATATGTAGCGGTTGTGCCTCTGGAGTCTATCTACAAACTTGAATTCTACACGTTTCGAGTTTTTAGCTAGTCTGCGCGGCGTCATTTATAGTAGGTAACTTCCTCTCATCTCGCTATCGTCAATTAGGTTATGGGAAAATAATAGATACAATGGGCTTTAAGATACTGTGGGAAATACAGAATGTTAGATAAATTTCGAATGATTATTGGACATAATTGTTTAGTAGGAACTATCATAATTATCGTAATCTTCAAGTCGGCAGTTTATTTTTACGCAACCATGTAAATACACAATTAAACATATAGCGTTATTTTCTTAGATTTGGTATTTTACAGTAGATTAAGGTAAAGTAAACATTTTTTTTTTAACCTAAATTACCTGTATCGTCAAAGATTTGTTAGGATCCACTGAAGTATCAGCACTATTCCAACCTTGACCAATCATCTTGAAAGAAAATTTCAAATCATTTCGCATTTGTTCAGATGGACCCTCATGTGATATTAGACCCAGGGTGAAGAAACGTGGAAATTTCCAGAGCAGGTTTCTGATTAACTTTAAACGACTTGCATAGTAATAAAAAAATAACGCAGGGATGACAAAGAAAAAATGTATCAAAAGCGGCATTGTTGAATACATTTTGAAATACATTGGACGTTTTCCTTTCTTGAGTTGTAAATATCGCTGCGACATCTCAACGATATCCAGGTCTGGGCTAGGAAATTTGTACCACCAGCGGCCATATTGTTTGTGGAAAAAACTCCTGGGAAAAATATGATGACAACTTTAAACGTTTTAAATAATAAAGCGTACGTACATTGAATTAATATGAACTACAATGTGCCGAAGGTTTTAACAGACATTAAAAATCATTTTATCTCTTTTGGTAACACTAAAAAATAATGATTGATGACCTTGTAGAAAAGTTAATTCATGAAAATCGCAATCGTTATGTTAATGAATTAACTTCTTATATAATTATATAGGTGTGTATATATACATAATTCGATCATTTCGCAAGTAAATACATAATAAATTTAAATGTCATTAAGGATATATATAAAAGAAATCTTTACCAAAACAAATGAAGATATGTCGTAACTTGACCTCTTGTGTTCAAAGTTTTATCTATCTATTATAGTGATTCGACCAATGTGACAAATTGTGTACGTAAACTCAAAAGAAAACATTACAATTAAATCATTAATTTCCTTTATTATGTTTTTAGATATATACAACTTACTTTTTGTTTTCTTGGGGCTCCGGTTCAATTACCGGTTCTGGAAACGTTTCTTTTTTCAAATTCATATATCGTTTATTATTATACCAGTCGTACACAAAGGATTGCCAGGTGCCGTAATGCACGATTGAGTTTTTGCAACCGCCGAAGTAAGCTCGCCTTGGTATTTGTAACTCCATGTAACAATCGACACTGTGTAAAGTACCTGTAATATGTTGTTGATTAAATTATTGAACGGTGCGACGTCCTGAGTTAATTATTGAGCAAAAATTGTAATTGTAATTGTAAGTTTTTACATGGTAGGTAGGTACGTTTGGGTTACTTACCCATAAACTGTTTTTCTAAGTACATAAGGCCCGCAACAGGAGGCATGGAAACGAATCCACATGCGGGTATAATTAATACTTCTGCATCTTCCGCTGTCTTGTTATATATTCTGTATATATTGAGTATATGCTAAAACAAAATGTATTTTTCGACATTTCAACAAGACTATTAAAAAAGACTGAAATAAAACAAAACGCGCCCGTTGCGACAATAACAATAATACCGCCGAGGAGAACCACCATGTTGGGTTAAGGTCAGTGCTATAGTAATAATTTTTGCGGCTTTTCGTATATTTTAGGGGATTATCTAAAAATATTATATTAAAAAGCTTTACGTACGTATAATTCTGCGGATATATCAACGTAGTGCGTGCGCGTTGCAATGCAAGCCTTGACCACGGTCTCGCTGAGATCCGTGTTGGGGCCAGTGCAATTTACAATGACTTTAGCACTCTGTGTCACCTTCTTTATTGCTTCCTCTTTTGTAACATCACTTTCAAGGACTACAATTTTTGAGGTGTCAAATGCTAGAACAATTTAAAGATATTTATGGCATTCCGCAATTTATAGATCGCTATGTTAAAATATCAAAATTATTAGCTACTTAAAGCCATTTAATTAATCTTTCTGTCTTTAAGTTTTTATTTTTTTAAGCATTTATGAAAATTCAAACTAAGTACATAATTATACAAATAAAATGTACAATATCAAGATCAAAACGTAAATTTCTTATTATCTCTTCTTATTTAGGTAACTGCAATATTACAGACGATCATTACCTATCCCTTTTAAATTATGAATAGGTAGGTGTGAACCATTCATAAGTGTGTTTTTAATATTATTTCTACGAATATTTATTCTATTTCTAGCCATAAAAATGTTCAATAACTTGATATCTACATACCTAGTTCCCGAATTTCACTCAATAAATTTTGCAGTTTATCCATAGACCGACCGGAAATTCCCCATCTTATATCTGAATTAGATTTTAAATTAAACGACACTAATTTTTTCACGACATGCTTTCCTGTGAAACCTGTGGCACCAAGCACTATGATATCTATTCGATCCATTAGAACTTTGTAATAAATTTAAATAGGTAACTGTACTTTATTTCGTGTGTCCATTAAAAACACAACTAACAAACTGTCCAAACATCGCACAACACTCATCGAAGACATCACCTTGAGATATTGCGTTACAAGTTTTTGCTATGCCTATGATAACATTATTGTTGTAAAACCCTCAGAGTTAAGTGATTTTGTTGAATTTAAAATGGCTCGCAAAACTACGCAACAGCGAGCGCGATCAATAATTAATTATAGCTGGCTTCGGAGCACAGCAAGTTAAAGTTATAAAGAATTACATGAGTATCTAACATTAGGGAGTATCATAAGTTATGAATACACTGAATAATGTTTCGTTATGAGTCATCAAGAAACGAAAAAAGTCCTTTCGACAACCCGGTCGCACCCACCTTTAAAGGCCATAGAGGACATTAGTTACATACCAAAGAGCTATTAAGCACTAAATAGATACATCATTGTGATGATCCCGAACTACAGGTCCATTGATCTTTTCAATTGTTTACATTTGCTGGAACAGTAGTATAGATCTCCAAAACAGTCTTAGTTATTACATTGTTTATATTGATTAGGTTTTTACTACTTATTAACTTAAGTATAAACATATTATGGTTCTTTCATACCTACACACATGTTACGTGTCAGACAAAGTACGTGGCAAGACAAAATTATATATTATCGAGCTATAGGCACAATATGTATGAACGTATTAATATCGTCCGTAACCCGACTACGCAGACAGGAGTCGTGCCTAGTAAAATATTGTATATAGAATATAATTTCTGTGACACAACACGTTAAATAGCTGTAGGGATAAATTGCACTTTTATAAGTACATATTTTAGGATTATAAAAAGCCTTGGGCTGTTCCTTTCAAACTCATAATTAGCACTCATCATACACTTGAAATTGCGTGAACCGTGAAGTGTTAAGTGAAATATAGTAAGTTGTGTAATTGACCCTGGGTAACATTATTCGTACACCAGTTAAATGCAGATTAGAAAGGAAATCTACTAAACTAAACATACTTAATAACAAATGATAATATTTTTCAAGGTTCTTTGTAATAACTAGAGGCTGGGCATGTTTTTATTTAGTTTTGCATTTGATACGGTTTTGAAATCCAAATTTGCAGTTCTTTACCAAACAAATAAATATCATTTCAGTTATTGGCAGCACTATTTATTTATTGTAATGGGATTTTTAACCTAATAGACACATTGATAAATTAGTATATGCCAGTTAATGCCATACGACTACCACACTCTGGCAGTGAAACAAAAACAAAGTGTTAATGTTTTAGTTTTGCAAATCTATACAAAAACATGATTTATACTTACATAATATTGAAGCATTTGTTTTTTAATGTCAAATCTATATCAAAAACTCGCTTATTAATATTTTTGTCTGTCTGTTTGTTTTGGCTCCGAATGGCTGGACTGATTTAGACGGAACTTTCACTAACAGATAGCTGATATTAGTAATATAGACTACTTTTATTTTAAACAATGTATTATCAAATAATTGTAGATGACCATTTTATTACAATTGTAAAAGGTATAATAAACCACTTACATATACGTATATCACGTTCCAATTTTTAAACTCAGGAAGCAGCTAATAGAAATAAAAATGGTATTATTTGTAAAACATTTGCAAGATGATTGTTTGTGAATTAGATAAAATATTGTTGCTGCTGGTATTCTCAAAGTATATTGAAAAAAATTAAGAATAATTGAAATTATAAATTACGTTGAAAATAATAGAACAAATAGAATGACATAAATGAATTCTTGCTATCAAGTCCCGTCCACTAGAGGGCACCGGTTGCGTTGACCGGCTGATTGAATGTGAATGTATGAACAATGAGAAATAACTTTTATTAATGTAATTTATTTTATTAACATGAATATAAAAATGGTCCTATCTGATTTAGATAGTCGTTACTGTGTAGACAAAGTTGCAGACATGAGCTAGTATACAATAAAACCACAAATTATAAACAACTGTATGATGTATTAGTTAATACAAGTTTCATTTTAGTTTTAGCTACCCATAGTAGCTTTATACAATTTGAATTTCCCTACAAACTTTTTGACATCTTCCTTGGGATAAGGTTTGAGAGCTAAGCAAGTTGGAATGTTCTCTGGTTGTTCAATCCACAATTTATGCGCTATTGAGTTCTCTTCTAATTTAATAGCTACTTTCTTCAATGAAGCCTCATCAGGAACCTAAAAATAAATTATTTACAATATAGTTATAATTTCATGTTGTAATTAAAGTTGTGTTTTGGATCTTAATCAAAACAAAATCACATTACTATACCACTATGACTTTATGATTTAGAATCCTGCCTACTACTGCCATACTTACCTTGTTCTAATTGGTGTGAAGATGATTCTTTGGTGAAAAAGAAACAGAAACTCATATCGGTTTTGTAACTCAATCTACACACAGCAGTGACTACTATAAAGTTTAAGGGAGATGTATGCTCATTTGCAACTAGTATTTTTTAAGGAATTGTCTGGTACTTCAAGTTTTTTTAACGAAAAAGGTACATGTTAGTAATATACGTAGAGAAGAGTACTTACTTCCAAAACAACTTTGTGCATATTGTCTAAATCATTTAAATATTGTATAGTATGTTCGTCATCTTTGTTTAAATGGAGTACAGCAGTCGAGGCATGGCATGCTTGTGCCACTAGAGCTCCAATAGACCAACCTAATTCTTTGAGCAAATCACTCCTAAGTAGAACATATTGAACGATTGTACCGGACATTTTTGAATACAAAATCGTATCTATAGCTTTACAGAAATGCAGATTTTATTAATACGTATGCATGTGTATTTTTATTCACTGTTAGCTTAATATAATTAACTTCATCTTTTATTATTAAAGATGAAGTCTAAAAGATGAAACAAAACAATCGCTTTTTTTTTAAATTGAATTGACTTGACACTTGACAGATTGTCGTTGTCATCATTCAATCAAATACATGACAGACGTTCAGGAGTTACAAGTAGAAATAAAATGATTAAAATTGGCTATAAAGCCGTTGCTGTTGAAGTGTTGACCGAACAAAAGCCCCATGTCCAGCCCCTTGGGGTCTATCCGATGAAGGCTTAGAGGCCCATAAGGCCAAAGCCAACCTCTGGTGGTGTTTAGTGGGTAGTACGTAGGTTTGTCGTGAGCCCCACATAACCGATGCGGCCGGCCGTATTGGTATGCGTAAATGCATTCACTACCACCCTCCCGCATGAGGGTCGCCCTTTCCCTTTGGTCTGGGCACAAAAAAAAATTATGAGGCTTTATAATTACGTCACTAAGCTAATTAGGTGTTGTCATCCAAATAAAACGCGTATGTAAAATTACAGCTCAATTGGTTCAGGTTAGCTGGTTTAAAAATTTGGTTGCAAGATTTGACCTTCACATTAAATTAAGTTAAATAAAAACTCGTAAAAAGAAATTGTAAAGATGTTTTTGTTCTCAAATCACGACTGGCCCCGGCGAGTTATTTAAACAGTTACAACTCTCTATGTGAATATATGTGCGCACGTCCTTTTTCGTGTTTATATATAGACCGTGTTATTATGCGAATTATTTAAAAGTTCATATACTTCAACATACATATCAGTACCTAAATACATAAATAAATTGGAAGATTAACCAAAGCGATAACAAAGAACTATAGGCTGTTAGTAACTGATGTATGCCTTATAATTGAGTGTTGTAACAATTCGTCTGAGATCCCGAATCAAATTACACACATCCATCACTTTCTCAATTTACGGTCCATAAAGCTGAAACACTTACAGCCTGCGGAGTCATAAACTACACTCATTGCCTTTTTAGGTTCGACGGAGGCTTAGTTAACTACCACTATCCATAACACACTACTATTTTTGTATCCACATTAACACATACGTTCTAAATATTTCTGTAATAATAGCAATATTCACATATTTATATAAGACGTACTTATTCGACGCGTTCTAGATTATCATCAGGGGTAACAACGCATCTATGGTCAATCTCATATAGAATACTATTAGATCTAACCAAGTATTTTGTTATAAACCCCTCCATAAATATACCCACAATGTTATGAACTACTCAATAGACCTACCCACACAGTAGTGGAT
>DWRA01000194.1:0-31141 GCA_018250295.1 Spathilepia clonius
TACTTTTCTGCACATCCTTAAGGTTGACTGGTAGAAAATGATTTTTAGCATTAAGTCCGCCTATTGTACCACAATTATTTTTTTGGTCAATGAAGAAAAAAAATATATATCTATGGTAATGTCAGTATAGTGGCAGCCATATTTTTTATAATTCTAACGTAAAACCGCGTTTCTAAATTCTGCATAATTTGAAAGGTGTTAAATGAATACAACTCCAATTTGTGCACCAAAGGTATTATATAGGCCAATAAAGTGATATAATCATTAGTTACGTATGTAGGTCAATAATTGGCTTGAATAGTGTGAAAATATAAACTAACTTTAAAGTAGGTCAAACGGGCTGAACTAGAACCTTAAGAAATCGTATATCAATTCCCAATACCCATTATATATACTGTACCAGTTAATAGAACTAAATTTAGTGACTTCTAGACAAATAGTTACCTATTAAACGCAATATGAAAACTATATTTCCTAATCTTAGAAATATTTTAATTACAATTTCATTCACGATAATTAATTGTTTAAAATACAGCACGAAGGCTCGATTTTATGATTTTTTCAGGTAAATACATTTTCTACAAATTATTGTGATTCAAAATAAAAGATTAATAAGTAGGTTATGTCTAGAATGTCTTCTATTGTTTGTTTACCTATTCAATTAGATACGGTCAAGTCACTGGTCCCGAGCCTCTATCTTAAGAATTACAATAGGTGCAACTATAAGCAGTACTGTATGAGTAACAACAATGATATTAAAATTATTTCAATCCTTTGAAGAATAATTATAAATAAGCATTACCTAATTGCTCGAAATATTCATAACTTGTAATGTTATTAAAGAGTTCGTAATATTATTAGCGAGGTCATTGAACTTTATCCGCGCGTTATCAAATGATATCCGACACTAAGCCGTCCGTATCCCAGTTTTAAAATAAGATAATCTTCCTACTTAAATTATATTTTTTGTGATAAAAAACTTACCAAGTAATCTCCATACTTCGGCACTGCTAAGATACACGTTAAGATGACCAAGACACAGTGGCAGCAACAACAAGCCGGCGAGCCACTTCATCATTCCACTTTACAATACTGTCCTAAGAAAGTTTTTGATCTTCTCAACAGTTCACAAACACTTTTGTTTCACATTTTCAAACACCGTCCGACAAACCAACGTTGAGTTCTTGCTGATACAAGATACACACTCAAAACGTACAATTTCACAGAAAATCTAAAATAACACACGATATAAACTTGTTTTACTTAAAAGTCTTTAACTTTATTCATGAAATACCGTATCAATGTAGATATTAGTGCGAAATCAACACATAAACAATGATAAACTGATCGTTATTTGACAAAACGTGACAACACTACCACCCTATATCAAAGTCTCTGATAAACTGGTTGAGTCGAGTTAAGTTGCCTGCATTTTGCCTTTGCATGCGACTCCATTCCAATGGCTGTGTGCGTGTTTTCTATACCATAGTGACTGTAAAAGTGTGGGCGCGGCAACGTGGGTTATCCAAATAGTTCGTTTATATTACGGTAGATGTCGTGTAACACAGTTTATTTAATATAGATTTCCGCTTTATTATGAAGTATATAATTTCTTTAAATTTACTTAATTTGATTAGAATACTTGAAGTATTAAATTTTGGCATTCAATATTATTTCAAAATAGCTTAGATTTTTTTTCTCTAAGAATACAAGGGGTATAAATTTTTTTTGGACATTCTGAATGTATGGGAGTTTATTCTAATGTAATCTAATTATAATAACATATGCATTTCATATGTACATAATTACATAAAAGATGAAAAATATTACGTATCTATTCACAATAATATTGTCGCAATATTCTCAGTCGCAATGATAATAGTTTTAAAACAGGAGTACCTACTTACCTTTACATTCATAGGTACTTACGCACCGATCTTCCTGATTAGTGGTTAAAGGTGTTTTAAGAATCCAGTTACATATCATATCTTAATCCTAAGCCTTTTTTATCAATCTGCTTTCTAACTAACTTGATTCAAATCTGCAAAATTTTCTTATAAACCATTTAACTTTTTTATCCTGCCTATGCAACTTTATTGTACAGTAATAAAGATAATAAAGTGATAACGTCATGTTCCGCGAACGCTAAACTGGCATTTAGAGTCTCGTTTGTCAAAGATATTAATCATTTGATGCATATAAAAACAAACTTATTCTGTTTCGAATTTTCGTTTCAAATTTAAACCCTGTTATGACGTACTGTAAAATATAACCTTAGGTCAAAAAAATATTAAGATTTAAAATATTACATGGATCACGGTTTCTGTCACGACTGTTCTGTAAAATTAATACTGCAGTTGATCTTGGTATTGAAGTTCCTAAACTATAGTCGCTTCATTGCTTTAAAAAAATTGGTGCTTATGTCACGTAACGTAATAAAAATCGATCAATAAAGAATTTAACAATCTGCTACTTTTTACTCGATACGGAAGTCTCTTACAGGAAAGAAAATCTTTGTATGACAACACGATGAGTAGGGTTACGATGAATTAGTTTCAATATTATAGGATAGGTGCACTAAAAAAAAAAGTGTAGCGTTAAAGCTATTCCAAATACAGATATTTTATTGAGCTACCATTTTTAATTTTGGACATTCTGAATGTATGTGAGTTGGAAGTAAATTATTTAATAAACGAATTAGTGTCAGTAACGACGTTTTTATGATGTTTGTATTGCCAAAACTTTAAACTTTAAACCAAGTCTGGAAATTCCGACTGTAATCTTGAAGTACGATTTACAGGGGATAATACAATATTAACGATTTCTTATAGATTCAGCTGCAAAACAAAACTATTTCCAAAGTTGCAATGAACAAAATTAGTGAGAAAGCTGCAGTAAAATATTATAAGCGTCAAATCAACATAACATTAAACACTATTTTATAATCAATACTTGGGACAGCACGTAGAATACAAAATAGCTTTTATAAACGGGAAAGTCCAAGGTATTTTTACTTCAGCAGTTGGTAACCCCGGCAGGACCACCCGCGAGTGGCTACTGGCTCATTGGAGTTAACAAGCATGTAAACAGACGTGATCTTGAATCATTAACCAGTTTGTGTTCAATCGGGTGTGACTTTACACCAGTAACGAGTTGATGATAATTTCGTTGATCACCACTCACAACGGTATAATAAATTCAGTAGACTGTATCGATATCAATAAAGTTTTAAAAATCTTGTTGTGTATTTTTTTTGTTAATATACTAACGAACATTGATATTTATAACAGAAATGAATGTAACATACCAATACCGAGACGGATTAAAATTTAAAACATACTTCAACTAGCTGTAAATATTATATATTTATATGTATGCCTAATTATATTATCTAACAAATTGCTTGATGATTACCATTATTAAATTATTTTGTGATGATTACGTATGCACGTATTTGAACTTTAATATCATCTAGCGAGCAAAGATGTAACTAACATGAATGGTAATGTATTGCACATGTAGTGATTGTAATAAAAGCTGTTATGTACGATAGATGGCGTTGAAGTATATTTAGTTTATAAAATTAGTTTAAAACTTTAAACGGTGGTTAAATGAATAATAAGGATATTATTATTTCATAATTTATAATATACTGATTTTTAACAACATTATAACAAACTTTATTTCATAATTGGACCTACTTATGCAAACAGGAATCAACCACACAACGACAGTTTTGAGAAAAAGCCATTTTTGTCAAAATTTTGTATTATGTAAAATTTCAAGTTATTTTTAATAAAATCTATTTACAATATTGCACAAATTAATTTGTTCCATGAATATAAATACAATATTGTTACAAATCATCAACATTTTTTAATGATTTTGGCATGTGTGTGGATTGGTTCCTGTTTGCATAAGTAGATCCAATTGTACATCTATTTGTTCATTGTGCTTCTAATTCTTAATTTCAAAATTCATTGTACATCCTCGGTAGTATAGTGGTAAGTATCCCCGCCTGTCACGCGGGAGACCGGGGTTCGATTCCCCGCCGGGGAGTTTTTTGTTACTTTCTTGCTTTTATATTTTCTTTAAGATAAATTTTATATAAATATATAAGTACTTCCTCATACTTTTCTAACGACATAATTATTATTGAATTTTCAAACAGCGTGCAGCGTAAAACACATGTAACGAACAAGAATGATAAGAACATGTCTGTGGGTAAAATGTATTTTTATTACATTATTATAAGTTACCATATTTTGAAACCAATTGAAGTTTATTATATGACTGTATAAAACACACACATGTTCGGTACATATACACATGGGTAGGTAATTAACTTACCTTCAAAACTGTCGTGCAGTTATCACTGTACAAAAATATTTTTGCGATTTCAGTTAATCCGATTTTAATTCACAGATTTATAATAGGATTAGGTTAGGTTATATTGATATCTGATAATAATATATTCTCATTGATACTGTTTTTGTCCTAATCATCAAGTAGAAGTCCACTAAGTGGAAATTTCGAGGAGCACTTCTCGGTAAAAAACATAAAAATGTTATGGTAAATATTACTTTTTCATGAATATAAGAGTATAAAATTAGAGCTGAATTTAACGTATGTTAGGTCGGACTGCTACTTCGGTGCCTCCACAAGAGAAAAAAATATTAAAATTCCTACAGGTCAATTAGTTTTTTTCCATTCGTTAACATGGTAATTTAGCTTTTAATCAATTGTATTTCTCTTGTAAATAATTACTACATTCTCTGCTGAAATAATTCTATTTGATGGGAATTTTAAATAGTTGTCGGCATATAAAATTTTTATTATTAAAAATAATTAGGTGTCTTTGCTGCTTCGTAGCCCCAAGGTATCCAAACGTTCAAAGCCGGCACAAACACTGTATGAGATATTTATAAGTTATGTCGTAATCTGTAGAAACGCAGTCTCCGCTGTGGTAAAATGTTAAGTTGTTGGTAAAATGTTACGGTGTCCTATGCTTTGCTAAAAACAGACCTTGGAAGGTTGTGCTAGTATGACATATAAATATTCATGCACAGTTCATACTACTGCAAAAACCATTTAACTAGCAAATAAAAAACAAAATTATTCCAAAATATATTTTAATACAAAAATTTTATATTATAAAAATTTGTATTTTCAATAAATATGTCTGACATTGGCAAATTATTATTTATGTAATCAATTGTTAAAAACCAATAATCGCTACAATCATTATCATCGATACAAATATTAATAAAAAATTATATCGTATAAAAATCCACAGTAGACAGAATACAATAACATGGACGTGTAAGAGTGAGTAGTAGTAAAAATTAAATCTATAGTATAAAAAGTTACGCGGCACATGAAAGCATACTCGAAAATTAAATACACATTAACTTAGGACAGGCTACATATGGCACAGAGGAACTATCGGGAGCGTGGCGCGAGCGCTCATTTGTCTTTGGGCTTCTTTTCCTTCTTGCGCGGCGGCGGCACGGGCGCCTCGCCGCCCGCCGCGCCCTCCTTCTTCAGCACCTTCTTGACGACCTTCTTGCGGGGCGCGTCCGCCGCGGCCACCTCGGTCACGGACGACTCGATCTGCGCGGCGGTGGTGGACTTGCCCTTGGGCTGAGGCTTGACGCCGATCTGCGAGAGCGACACCGCGCCGGCGGGGGGCGTGGGCAGCTCGCGCTCCTCGACGGAGAGCCGCTGCTCCTGGAGCGGCGGCCGGGGCGAAGCGGGGTCGGCGGGGGGCGAAGGCGAGGTGACGGTGGGCGAGCGCAGCTCGCTGGCGATGATGGCGTGCGCCAGCGTCGCCGCGTCCTCGAGCTCGCTGTCGGGGGTGGGGAGGGGGTCGGCGGCGGCGGGGGGGTGCAGCTGCAGCTTCCCTGCCGGCTTGCGACGCTCCTCCGCTACACAACCAAGTTATTCCCGCCTTTATTCTCTCGTTGGATTAGACGTGGCGTTAGTATGGCGTTCACATTAGAGAGCAAGCTCGGTTAGGGCCTGTAACAAAGTCGAGGGAAAACAGAGCTACGTGGTTAATTCGAAAACGCAAGCGGAAAGTTAGGTCTGTGTCAGATTAGCGCAGATCCGAAGCCGGCATTACAAGGACTATTATATTTTTAAAATCTTGGTTATCGATTACGAATTACGATTAAGTGCTCATCCATAATTTATTAATAAAAATATTTTTATTTAAGTGGAAATGATGTATGTGTATGTAGGTATATATAAATATAATAGTTAGCACTACATTGTGATAAAAGTGATAGTGTACCGTGAAAAGCATTTAATAATGTTCCTTGCAATGTGTGTGAAACGATCATGTAAAGCGAAAAAGAAAAACAAAAGTAAGAAATTGATTTACAATTGCATACTAATACTTGCAATTGTAACAATTTCCTATGAGTCATGAGTGCATCACAAATCGAAATACAGTAATCTTTGCTTTCTATAATTAATCTGAATTATATTGGACTTATGTATGAAATGTTTTCAACAGATGTTACAGCAAAGATAACCGCGCAGTAATAACTCATTCCGCCTCCTGGTCAAGTAGGTGTCTGTCCGTGGGGAGGTCCGTTTAAATCCCAGAAATAGCTTCGTGAGTCGTTGACGTTCACCAGTTCCTACATATTGCACCCACTTGGACACAACCCAACATCCACCAATTAAATTTATTTACAGAATTTTTGAACGGATTACTTTTAGATTTGCAGCAATAAAAATTATTTTCTTATATCGAAGACGTTGTGTTGCGTCCAGGTACTATATTGTTATTACCTGTTCTATCAAAGCCGCGTCTCTTGGGCTGCCTCCTCGGTAGCTGGGTGAAACAACAACGAATTTTGAAACGTACGATCATTAAAATAACATTAAAAACCAAGAAAAAACACAAAACGGCACAAAAAACATTATGAATGCATCGATTTACGAGAACAGCGCAGAGAAACATTTGTACAAAAGTTATTACGATCCATTCGCATTCCTCGTAAAACAGATGGCACTAAACTATAATTTGTATTAGTATAAGACTATGAAAACTGCAAAATGAACTCGGTGAGATCTGAGAGTGCAAAGCCGTTTGATTTGCCGACGGGCGCAGTTTTTCTTACTACTTACATTTAGCAGCAGAAACTATAGGAACTTCTTCCTTCGAGGGTGTGTTAGCTAAGGGGGGACTGTCTGTCGTAGAAGCACCTTTTTCGGGTGTGACTTCAGGCTTGCTAGGAGCTGGGGCCGGCGTAGATACAACTTTAGGTGGTACTGCAGAAACAGCTTCCACGATCTTTTTCGCAGGTTCTGGTGTTTGGGACGGAATGGTAGCGGATGACTTTTCTGGCACTGCAGGTGGTGTAGCAACAGGAATTTTCGCAGCAGGAACTTCAGCCGGGGCCGCAGGTTTTGGCTCTTCCGTTGGAACGGCTGCAGCAACTACTTTAGCAGGTTCAGGCGCTGGTACAGGAATTGCAGCTGGTGCTGGCGCCTTCACAGCTGGTTCAGAAACATTAATAGGTGTTGGAGGTCTTATTTCTGCGGGCGCTTCAGGCACAGCTGGAGATTCTGGTAGATTAGCTGTCTCAATAGGAGCTACGACTGGGGGATCTGCAGCAATTTCAGGTACAGGCGCCGGAGCCGCAACGTGTATTTCTTCTGGTATATGAATAGCAGAAGTTTCCAATATAGGTTTGACTTCTTCGACCGGAGCAGTAGGTACTTCTGGTGGTTGTGGCGAAGGAGTTGATTGTTTAGGAGACGAGGACCGTGGCTGGCTCAAAGTTTGGGAAATCTTAGCCCAGATGTTATCAAACGCATCAGCTCCCATGTAATCTATGTTACCCGCTTCCCATCCCTGACGGCGTGTTAAATCATCAAGAGCGTCTCGTTGCGCACCAGCGCCTAGAACAACGCGAGCCAGGTTGCCTGCAACACCGGTCTGAAATAAGATATAATCTGTATTATTATAATGAAATTCGGTAGCAGGAACTTGTTGATAACTTGTTTTCTGTTGAGGAATAAAAATTAGCTCGTGTTATAACAGGAAACGCGTGCAAAATAGATTATCAGGAATTATTGGCATGCAAAACAGCTCAAATCTAATATCTACTAATACTATGGTATAGTATAATTCCGAGTATGAAAACTCTATTTACAAGTCTTGTGTTAATGCATTTAAAAATCAAACATACATACCATTTTTACTTCATTACATCGTTAATAGATGGACTTACTTGGTCTTCTGTATCTTTAAACTGTTTAACTATAATATCGTCTTCTTCGGTTAGCTGCAATGAGTTCTCTATAGGAGTTGGACTTTCTGGAGGAGATGAAGTTGGTGTAGGAGGTACTTCATGTGTACAGATCTTCTTCCCATGTGAATCTATAGTCATTCGATGCCTTAAATAAAATCCATCATAGGGATGCCTAGGTCTTAAATTTTCAAAAACCTCACAGTCTGCATCACAAAAGCCATTAATTTTAGATTCCGTTTCAGTCTCTTCAGTTTCAGCATTGTGTGAATGACCACCTCGCACCTTCTCGTGATCACTATGAACGTAGTAGGTGTATTCCACATTTTGTTGTTGTGCATAAGTAGGATAATGAACGTTCTCCATGTCTTTTTGAAACATATACTCAGAGATCTGATCTTTATGTGTATGTTTTTGGAGTTCTACGTTTGAATCGTGATTGTATGATGGTGAGTGCTCTGAATACTGGTCGTGATGATGTAGTGCGTGATTAGTGTGTTGAGTAAATGTGTTTGTACTGTGTTGGTGTTGATCCTGTTGATGGTTTTCAGAGTTTTGTGTCTGTTGGTAAAAGTTTTGTGAATACTGTTGATCTTGACTATAATTGTAATGTGGGTTAAACTCCCACAAATTGCCTCTAAAATCGTGATGACTGTGATCAAAATGTTCAACTTCATTCTGTTGGCAATTTTCAACCTGCCATGTATTCTGGACATCCGACCGGTTAACATCTGGTTGATGATATTGAGGAGATACATAGTCCCAAGCGTATTTTCTCATTTCTTCGTGATTTTCTGCTTTTTGAAATTCTAATTGGCGTGGGGCCGAATCTCCAGTACTTGGTGGAATATGTCCTCTGTAGATATCCCAAGGATCATGGAATTGTGTCACGTCAATTTCTGGTACATTCACTTCCACATCAGGAATTTGGGCATCTGGATGGTGCCAAGGAAACTCTGATTCTGGATCCAGTATAGGTTCGTAGAGACCAGAGTCCAGTCTTGGTTCAGCATGAAAGGATTCTTGAGAAGTTGCGGCTGGGAGGGCTTCCTCAATCTCACCCTATTGGTTGAAGTGACAAATAGCTCAATGGAAACGCATGCAAAAAACTTGAACTAAGCTTTACGCACAAACGATTGTATTAAAATAAACAGTGCAAAAAGCTTTGTCCAAGCGTTATTAGTACTCATGTATTGTATATACAAAATTTGCATCACTATATAAACATACAAAAAAAACTTGTCATAATAATAATATGAACCGAGAATTTAAGTGGTGAAAATATAATTTAAATCAATGTAAACCATTTATTGAATTTATGTTTCATATTGTATGTTTATGCAGATAACGCGGTGAATATTTCACCAAAATACCAACACCATCTACTCTATCCCAGACAAAAATATTTATTAAACCGTGCAAAAAGCGATCGAGAGCCAATACTTCAGTTAGAACATGTTAGTATTTTGGAGAAATGTTTAGTTCATTAACACAGGAACAAAAAATCACACACGGTGCAGAAATACAGCGGATACGGTGCACAAAGCTTAAAATTGCAAGCGCTTTAGTCACTCAAGAGAAATCAGGCAAAAATGTTACAATTCAAAATCAAAGGTATATTGGTACATAATTTAAAGAAACATTTATAAGGTGAGGTCATAACTAGAATCATTATTAAACTTTGTTTATTCTCACCTCTGCAATTTTAGAATCCCGTTGCGAATGCTTGGAAAACATGTTGTAATGTTCACTTCAGAGGATGGTGTGACAATGGATCGGTTTACTGCGCGCGAATGGACTGTGACGGGCGGTACCTGCGGTTATGAGCTAAGCAACCACAGGCTAACGATGTATTGATTACGACTCTGTGGTCTGACATCCGATCTGATACCTAACCTACTGATTGCGTATTACAATAGCAAACCACAGGCAAAATATAAATTGAAATGAAACTATAAATAAATTAACATTAATTGATTAAGAATTATATAAAGGGCACACGATAAAAATAGATTTACTGATTATATAAAATATGTACTAATCTGTGGAACGTGTCTGATATTATATGACACTTACAGCTGTGACTTCCAAACAAGTATTTTTGCATATTTACGTAAAGGGAATAAATTTCAGTAAACCGATTTTGTCACCCAAAATCTGACATACGCATAATTATAAAATCATAATCATAAAACGACATTTTGATAGCACTTATGAGAATGGTTGATGAACAATTAGAGGCCACTCACCATAGAGTCTTCGAGCACAGAATGAACATGGCCGACAAAGATGTCCCACCACAGTTGTAAGAAGTCACGCAAATGTTGCGGCGCTTCGGACGTTCTAGTCTCCCAGTTGAACTGCTGCAGCCATGGTTTGGTTGCGCCGATGAAATGAATTATTTTTAAGTTCTGCCCATAACTAAAAGAGAAGTAGACAATAATAAATCCCTTCTAGAATAATAAAGGTCTAAATAACATAACAAATACAAGATATTCAACATGTAGGTACGAACTATTGTACAAATACAGTACGGAGGACTAACTCTTATAGAATTTGTAGTTATTGAATTAACAAATTCGATATTTTCATATCAATAATAATCATTTTCTATTTAAAAATAACTTACTGTTTCAGAGCAGGTATATAAGAGTAAAAGGCGGCCGACGTAACGTTATAGAGGAACGGCAAATGTTTATTAATATCCCCATGTGCCCAATCAGAAAAGTATGAGTTAAGTAGACCCTGGTCTCCACCTAAGGACAAAAATATAGTTTCAGCGTACTTTACAATAGTAATGAAGAATATATTAACTATTTTATCACTATCATCATTAAGAAGATTGATGTCCTTACCATCAAAGCTGCCTCGTTCTTGAGCGAACTTGATAAGGCTGGCGAAGGTTTCAGCAGAGGGCTTGAAGACGAACACGCCAGAGTTGAAGCAGTCGGGCCAGCCGACATCGGGGGCGGCAGACAACTCCTCTCGCTCGAATAATTCGTCACAGTTTTGGACAATCTAAATAAACAATAATGAGCTGATAGAATAACTAAATTTGGAATTACAATGTAAGTATAAGTAATAACTATTCATTTTATTCATACATTAATCATGGTTGATTGAGTAAAATAATTTGAGATTTCTACAGCCTTAGTGTGCTACACGTTGGGTAATCGTCAAAAGCTAAAACTGCGGTGAAGTCGTATTAAAAACTCATGCAGGTAAAGTACTTTAAGAGTTTAGAGATGAGATCAACAATTGCAGGGTAGGAGTTAGGGATTTAGATATGATATAGCTAATGTAATTATCGTCCCGAAAATGAGTTTTATTATATTCCAAAAATCTTGACTGAATTTCAGATTGTAATTGGTTATAAAATTTCAAAGCTGATGTGAAAAAATATTTAATAAAAAAATTAACACATTTTAACTAATAATATGATAAACCACAAATTTAAAACTTCGGCTAAACTTGTAAGGAGATAATTAGACGGAATAAAATATCACACGAATAGTTGATGTTCAATCAAATTATATAATAACATTTTTTTCTGAATAGATAACACGGTCTATCCATAAATAAAACAATTCTTACCATATTCTTTAAATGATCAGCATTTTTACCGCCGCTTTTCACGTGAATAATTCTTAATTTACTTATCATGTAGGTATTTTTTATCTCAATGTGGATAAAGCACCAGTTGACACATTAACCTACGATAAAAAAACTAAGTGCCCAAGTGAATGGGTTCCATCAAAACGTTATCGCGCGGGCTGTTATTGAATCCGAATGTTGTTATACTTTCCTTGCATATATTATGTAATTGAATTGATTGAAACATAAGTTCAATTGGCAGAAAGCCTCGGTTAAATTCCTACCACTTTAAAAGTGCAGCTTTAAAAACACTTCATAATGTCTGTCACGGTCAAAACATCAGAATGAAAGTGTATTATGAATTTGGAGCAGGTCCAAAACTGCCAGGAACAAATATTTGGGCCACGGTTGTCGGTGGCTCATCATCTCGTATTACTGTGCTAACGGCTACATCCGGTAACATTGACTTTCCTGGTAAACAATTAGAAGCTGGAATTGTTTATGGAAACTCGTCGATTAATCGCCAATTAATCTTTGCAAAACACAGGAAATTGTAAATATATCTTGGAAACTTTCTCCTTCCGGAAATATCAGATGTCGAAAAGTGTCAGGCGTAATACGAGACACGAGATAGAATTACTAAGAAAAAATACTTACAATTATATTTATGATATTATTATTAATTACGATGTGATTAATATCGTAATTACTATTAACAACTGTTTGTTACTAGTCAAGAATGGATCATAACAGTCCCTTATCTTTCTGAGCAAGACTTATCGTAATGGCAGTTTGATATTATAGTCTCATCTAAATATTGGAACTTTTGTATCAAAATATGCACTTGGATGACATGGAATTTCAGTTTTTAATGTTGAAAAATAATATATTATGGAATCGAAAAATAAAACTTTATTACGACAATTCCATAATTACTGTAATTCTTTCTGTTTGGACGTGAACACTGGAAACCATGAAATACAATGATTTGTTTTATTTTGCGTGTCAATATTATTTTAGTATTTCAAGGAGCTTACCAGTGTATCAGCGTCGAGGAAGACGCACTTCTCGTATTGGGTGAGATTCCAACAATGTATCTTCGTGAAGGTGATGCCAAGTTCCGGCCGCTGTAGCAACGCGAGATGCGCCGCGTCTTTAGAGTCCAGCACGTCTACTATTACCACTTCAGCAAATACTGCGCGAAGGCGGTCTCTGAAAGTAACAAATGGCCAAGATTTGTAGGTTAACACTCTCTGTAGGATGACTCACAAAAACTTCTAAAAACAATCTGTTTCAAGAATGGGACTCTCGAATCTAATCTAACGGGTGACGTTTGCATAGCAATGACTCAATTGCTACGTTATCGAGTGTGATCAAATTTCAATATACACGTTATGAAAGTTCGTTTTCACATAGACACGTTTTAGTAAAAAAAAACAAATGATGTAGATCAGAAGTTTTTTTGTAACGTTAGTGTAGCAAAGGAGCTTGCTGGCCACAGTTTTGTTACTAAGATAGGAAAATTGTTAATTCATCAAATTTTGTTATTGGAAGTTCATTATTGCGCATTTCTAATTAAACAGAGCTAAAACAATGCACATAAGTTACCATTACACTAAAAGATACTAGCGGATGTCTGCAATTTAATAGTTAGGAACATCAATTACTGAACTCGCAACAACTGCGCGGTACGGCTACAACAATAAATATTTATTCTTCCTTCATCTTCATTCGTGATACGGATGACATTCTCTTTATTCATATAAATTTTTATAAACGGAAAATCAAAATCAAATTGCTACATTAAAATCGTTTCGGCTATTTCATCTGTCACAGATGTTACTTGCGCACAACTATAATCGTTCCGTAAACTCATAAAAATCGTAATGCTATCAACAAGTCGGTAAAGACACGCTGACCGGTAAAAATCTAATTTTTACTACCGTCTGGTACACAAGCCACATCAGATTGAAAGATGACGTCAAATGTTCGATACACGAGTGTTATAAATACGTATGTTTGAGTGATTTAATTCTCGGATTACGATTTACGGATGTAACGAACCCCTTTTCCATTGGTCCGGATGAGTTAGCACTGGCAATCTTACCCATTTCTCACGCAACGCAGTAGGGCATAAATATATATGTTCTTGGGAACCGTTCGGAGCAATTGATACTTGCTTCATTATTTATATCAAAGAAATGGGGAAGATAAACTGGAAATTCAACTATTTTCCGTTCCGCTATTCACTGTGGATATACCACAAAAGCTAGCTTGTAGCAAAAACACACAACTACTATATTTTGGTCTGATAAAAAATTTAAAAATGGTAGAACCATTTGTGATTTTACACCAAAAGTACTATTCAACACTTACATATGTATATCTGCCTTATAACAGTAGTATTAAGTGGTGCTGTCTTTCGGTTTGAAGGGTGTGGGTGTGTAAGAGGCTAAGGGAACACACAAACAGAGACACACTTTTCCGAGGCGTTACAACTTAGTCCTCAAGGGTAGCAACGTATCTGTAACTTACCTCAGGTAAGGCTTCAGTCTTATGTGGGGTGTATTATAGATTTTCATGGGCAACCGTAGCCAATTACCATCAGGAGAACTACATGCTCGTTTGTTACTTCCGCTTTATGGAAAAAATATAATACATGAGGCGTCCCAACATAGGCGTTCCAACAATGATACGACGTCACTTTGGTGACTAGCTTAGAGATAGGATTGTCGTGTCATAAGTGCAGATGATGACAGACGTTCATTGGCAGCTTCGACTATTTTAAATCAGGTGACCTTATTGCCCAAATTTCATAAAATAAATGATTCGTTGAAATTAAAAGTCGTCTTCCATTCGCTCTATCCTTACCTTACATTCATATCTAATATCATCAAATAATAATAATACCATAAAAAAACAATTAATTGAAATTAAAATTTGTCCCCATTTGCTCTATTCCTTACCTTACGTTCATACCTAAATTTTTGATTTGTAATAAATATTTCAAAGACTTACAAAGGTGGTAGAACCCTTTGTAGTTTGATTCCGGCGGCACCACCACCACACTTATTTCTGACTAATAACAGCAGTGTTAAGCGTTGCTGTGTTCTGGTTTGAAGAGTGAGGTAAGGGAGATAAACTTAACGAGGCATCTTAACTTAGTCCTCAGGGGTAGCAACGCATATATGGTCGAGTTCAGTTAGGATTCTAGTCTTATCTGGGGTGGATCACAAATGTCCATGGGCGGCAGTTGCCACTTACCATTAGATGACCTGCATGCTCGTTTGCTACTCCATCATATAAAAAAAATGCTTTCGTAAATGAGTTTTGACCAGAGTACCTAAAGAGCATATATTCCAAGCTTACCTCATGGCCTCAGTGACGGATGGTGTAATGAGTACCACGGCAGGATACGCGGATCCAGCGCGGCGCAACGAGTGAACCAGCACCAGGGCTCCGAGACCGTAGGAGTCGTTAGTGGCTAGCGTTACCCATGCTCGGTCTGAAATCAAATAAATTGTAAAGATTTTGTACGGCAGGTTGAAATCGTCAAAACCAAGTGTTTTAAATACTCTTCCCTCATTTTCTTAAGGGTTACACCGGTCCACTCTAGTGGGGTAGTAGTAAGTAGTGGGGTAGAAGTACGTGTAAGAGAACATTTCTAGCATATGTCAATCAATATACTGTGTGCGGTACTATTAAAGTGATGTTGTCATAACTACTTCATAAGATAGCTAACATTAGTAAATATATCAAGTGGGCTTGGAGCCGACATGCCTTTAAAATCAAAATTTACAAGAAGGAGCAAAACGCTTTACCAGATACGTGAAATTCATTTTATGATATTTTATCTCATATTTCATATTTATATCAGAGTCCACGACCATTACTAAAACTAAAATGTTAAGTTTAAACTTGAAAGACAAAACAATGGAAGTGAAAATGCAACTAATTTTCAATACATAGAACATAAAAATCATAAATTCTGACTTCTTCCTGGAGAAACACATTTATAAATATAGTTGGAAGCTTGCAATAAAGTATTTGGCAGCTATCTCCTTCCTGGTAGTATTTTCAATATTATAAACAATTTTACCACTCACTTTAACACCTGTTGCAAATTTGTGACCAACATGCGAACATTAATTCGAACCGATCAATGGATTTCACAGGTGGGATTACCATCTCTGATCATAGGAACGTTCCAAAGATTACTATATTAACACTTTAAAATAATTTTCTTGACCTATTAAATTGATTTTTGGTCAGGAAAACTTGTATTGAATAGTAAGTCTGTACCAAAAACAATTTCTAACAAATACGTAAACGTTGTCCATAAAGCTAAACTGCGAAAGGAAAGTTGTTTAAACCAACGTTCAATACACAATGTCAATAGAAAACCACAACCAGACACAAATGGATGGGTTCTAGGCATAAGACTCAACAATAAAGTAAAATGTCCACTGCTATTTGGCACCAGAGTTACTTAAGACGGTTACTGTCTAGACAACACAAAATGAAGAAAACACCAACGCTAGGACTATATTCTCTCGTCTTTTTTTCTTACTTTTTAGATCGGGTTCCAACCACAGAATACTAAGATACCTAATGTATTAAATTATCTTAGCGACAATTTATTAAGTAGTTTCGTTTTAAAAGTGTTCGCCGCTATAAAAACAATGAAGTTTCTATATATGTTACCCATGATTGATGATAAACAATTTATTATTGTAGCATTTTGCAAGCGTATGTATCGGACGGATAATATTCCGATAAAACACTCAAATTATTTTACATTTCCAACACTTGCCAACGACGTAAATATCTAAAATAACTGGAAAATTGTACTTACGAATGTTACGTGAATTCGAAATTTATATTTTAACGCTGTGTCAACGCTTTGTTATGAAATGTTTAGGGAAATGCGCAGTTTGCTAGTTCTAAACAAGATACTGCGTAGGTTCGTCACCGTCTACATGATACTAATTTAGTTGGCACGTGGTGCAGCGCTTACTTTGGCGTCATTGATGCCCGACTAAATCTACTCTGTCAATAATGACTCGTCGAAATTGGTAATCTATAACGTTTATTAGGCGAATATGTACCTAAATTAAGTTTAATATAAGAGTTCGGTCAAAACTCCGCCTTGGGCATAATTTTTCAAATTTTACTTACCTTTATCTTTTCATGAAAGAAAGTCTGATTAAAATAATTTCAGCTGGTTAAAGTACCTAACCTAAAGGTAGTATGTAATATACTTGTCATAGATGATGGTAAAATTAATCATATATTCAACATAGAATTATAATATAAAGCAACAAATGTACACAAATTACGAAATTAAATGAAGATGAAATACGACGCAACATAAATGTTGTTTTGTATGAAACATTCACGTGAACATACTCGGCGCTCAAGGCGCGTGGGCCATCACATAGTGGCACCATGTAATGGACAAGTGCCGCACGTTCTGTTCCAAAATAGCGCGACACAAATAAAATTGAAAATAAAACTACTGGATAGCGTCAGATATTCGGTGCCGGGAGCGTAGACGCCTATGCATTCCACAATTAAATCGACAATCTGTCTTCTCTATCTACGTGTTGACGTCGTTCTTTAAACAATCCCCACGCATTCGGCATTAGCAGTTTACAAAAGCTTCTAATACATCATGAGCTTATTATTAAATACTACACCATCCCTTATGTATCATTCGATAACGCTGGAGATATTTTTTTATGTTTACCCGTCTATTTAATATGATTGTTACATCATATTATACTTTTATATGTTCCTGTTTGATAAATTGACTTCCAATATGCTTCGAAAAATATATCTCTTTCCTATCTAATAAAAACTGATTGGAAAACATAAAATACAGGTATCTATTTTAAATGTCTAAATTGTTTACATATCTGAGAAGAGTTTAGTGTTGGATCGTAACCGCAAAATTGGCGAATGGATAAACAAATAACGAGATAAGTAGAAATGTTTATTTTAATAATACGGGTATAAAACTCTTATTTTAATGGTTTAATTTGTCTCATAATATAATACATATATTTATTTAAAGGTCATTTGTATGTTATTGCAAAAACATAATCTAAATAAGATACATATCTTGTGTTAGATTAAGCAACGACATCGATTAGTCCCACAGACGCATTTAAATATGCAGCTTAAAATATATACAGCTTTTATAATAATTAATCTATAATTGACCATTTATATTCAGTCTTAAGATTATATAAAACTAAATCAAACACCAATTTAGATGCTGTTAATAATCATTATCTTGTTTGTAAAGATCGTTGAAACTATTTTAGTCCAGGATATTTCGTCAGGTCCCCGCTCTATTTTAGTGTCTAGAATCAACATAACATGTTTATTTTTGCAAAAACATGATGGTATTTTACCAAGGAGTAAAACATTCAAGGTTTATTTTCCTAAATGTGCAAAGTCCAGGATGTTATTTCAATTTTACTGTCTAGCGCTTCTGCATAATTTAATAATTTTAGATCGGGCACGTTAGCGTCACAACGTAGTCCAATAAGGCACTCGAGAGTTGAGAGTAGCGGCGCAGGCGCAGGATCAGATGCTGGTCGGGAGCCGGGAGCAATGTCCCTGCGGTTTCTATTTAGGTGCGGCCGGTCCGGCGGGATGGAACCACGCGGGCAGTCGACCGTTAAACGGAATAAAGGAATGCAATACTGATGTATTCAGTTTTTTTCAAAATGTTTGGACAAAAACTTACATGATAATCATTGAAGGAGAAAAAATAAATGAATCTGTTTTTAACCTATTTACTTTCTAAATTCGTGTGTCAGCTCACACGCTATATCGACCAAAATGCAATTTGCCATGTTAACGTTAAGCTTCAATGCCGTAGTGAACACTAATAATTAGTTTTTAATATGTTCAACACGAAAGCGACTACAAATTTTATGAATGCTGCTTAGCCGATTTAATTGATTTTGAGAATCTTTCTCTATATTCGTATAAAAATCTATCTTATACGTTATCAGACCAGAAATATAAGTACGAAGGCTTTAAATTTGGTATTATGTGTTATATTACCTGCTTGCTGGATATTTTGAAATTTTTCATTTGATGTCTTTCCTTACAACTACTATATGTGAAGTTGCCTTATGTTAAAATCTATGTGCAAAATATTTCGTTAGCGCCGGAGATACAGCCACAACTACGTCTGATGAAATTTTGCGGCTGAAATCTAATATCGGAGATCAAGCCACAACAGTATTAAAAATAATAACATAATATGTAATCGACAAGTCAATTAAATGAAATACGTTATCAAAATTTCTGTATCACATTAATTCAATTATCAACACAAATAAAATCGATGCGTCTGTTTGTAATGTCAAAATAATATCTTTTTGCTGAATGATTATGAAAATAAGCACAGTACTTATAGCAAAACACAATTGCTAAAATATATGTCTATCTCTCTGTCTGTTTTTTGTGCTAATCTCGAAAAGTGCTGGAGCAATTTTCATAGGACTTTCACGGGCAGATAGCTGATGTTATAAAGATAAACTTAGGATTCTTCTATTTAATAAAATGGTTCAGAATTGCGCATAGAAAAATTAATACGCATTGAATGTATCCTGTGTTTCATTTTGTTAAACAGTATATGGTATCTATAGATGGTATAATAATTTGGCTATATTTATGTCATGTTACATTTTATTAATTGCGGGTGAAACTGTGAAGCTAAGTTAGACTTAAATAAATACTTTGTGGTGACTTATATCCTCTTACGGATGGCTAAAAAGAAAATTAGTCGTGACAAACAAATGAAAGTACACAATTCTATACTTATAAGAATTCTGTTTTCTGTTACAGGAAAAGGATATCAAGCAAGAAAGTCCATGGTCAAGAACGTTGCAATTTTATTAATACTGATAACGCATAACACTGATAGAAACGGAGTAGAGACACATTAAGACTGTGATAGTGTTAGTATGTTTACAATCGGGTAGAATTTAATCTGATAACACGAGCGTAATAGTGAGGCCGTACAGAGAACAAGCTAATTCATGATTTCCAGTTGCACCACGCACAACACCATATATGATATAGGTATAGGATGGCGTCAATATAGATCAAATTCGAGCTGTTCAAGGTTGAACTGGTTTATATCGGGAGAAATTTTAGAAATTGCTATAGGTACATGTATTCTAAATCAATATCCAATTTCATTCTTATGCTATGCATAAATTTAGAGTTAAAAAGGTAGTTTGAAGAGTTCGTGTGTTTAAATTCATAGTTCCCAAATTCATTCCGTATTTTTGGAATGTATCTATATCGTTCTACTTCCTTCGATTAAACGCGATATAAATCGAACATTAACATACTTATGTAACGGAATCAATAGGACGTCCTTCAAATAGCAATGGGACTAAAAGCGATTTAAAATACAGGATCATTGTTACACATCTTGTATAGCAAAACTTGAATAACACCATTTCACCGGACTTTCTAGGTTACGATCAACATACAGTCGTACCTTTGTAACTTTAGTTTAATGAGAAGTAAAGTCATTAGAGTTTATATTCATATAGATTTCTGTAATTTACAAATAAACTAAAATAGGTAAATATTATACATTTTCTGGCATAAAGTGATGTCATAAATTTACAAATATCTTGTATTAAATCAATCGTAATGCTATTTATTACGTATTTTTATTAGGTATTTGTATGCTTTAAGATTTTTATACGTAACATTGCCAAGGAAATAAGTAATTAGAATATTTTACATAACTGTATTGAATCTTAGATCTCCTTGCAATGATAAAAAATATAACATTTTAAATCTACCCTTAATTATCAATGATAACCCCAGAACAAGACGTTACACTTATAATTTATCACGTTATAAGAGTGTGAAATATATTAGAATTTAATAAATGTTAAAAAAGATAATTTCAAAATCAATATTATTAGATAAGTTATAGTAAAAAAAATAGAAAAGTTTGGGACTCACTTGACATTGTGAGGCCGGGTGTAGTCTCGTGCGTGACAGTTCCAGTCACCTCAAATATGTCACGAACTACACGCGCTCTTCGCGCAGCACTAGCAAATGCACGCAACGTGCGCGACCGAGCGACCGCGACCCCCTCGCGGCACCGGTAGCACGCACACATGCGCGATACACGTCAATACAGCGAAGAGCCACTCAACTCACACATACATGTTTATCGTATGTCACTAAAACTAATTATATTTGTACAAAAGCAATTTAGCTAACAGTAAGCTAATTTTAGTAGTCAAAACATACAAAAACGTAACACAAGCAGCCTAAAACATTATAAATGTTATGGATTTTCCATTATCTTCCTACTACAAAGTTTTACAAACCTGGCAACCTCGTCATAATCAGCTGTGCGCTGCGATCGATAGATGTCGGTGGGTGTCTCTTTATTTTCGATGCCGTATATAGCATAACGGTATCCGTAGTAATATTACTCAGCTCGGCTAGCCAATAGTTTCTTTCATGCGTGCGGCAGATCGCGGTCTCCTTTGATAAAATTGTGCGTAAAGCCGGGTCGATGAACAAATTCGGCGCGAGAAGGATGGCTAATTATGCAATGCGTAAAATATTAAGAAGTGTTTGGAGACACAATCGCGTCAACATTTAAAAATCGAAGTATAGAGCTCGAAAATGTCGTGAATGGAATAAGAGCGTGTTGTGTTTGTTTTCCCTGTATCGGTGGAAACGATGGCCAGTTCTCCGACGAGTATAGAGACGCAAATAGACAGTTTCTTGGAGCAGTTCAAAAGAAGTGCTTCGAAGGCTATGGAGGAGCGAATGGAGTGGCCCGATGGTCCGTCTCCCGGTAGTGTTGTCAAGTCCCGCAGCAGTTGCTTCACCCTGGATACTGCAGCTGGTAAGTAGCTGGGAATATTACCTATAAATCTAACATGGATCTTTATTTATTTATAACATTTTATCTACGAATTTATTGTTCTACACTAAAATTTATCGATGAAAACAAAATACATATACAATCGGGTACGTAAAATACATGGAATCCGCGTACTTATGTATTGGTACCTACGAGTTGTTAATTAATATTTTAAAGTGATCATAATGTACATAATGATAGACTATGTACAACCCTAACGTAAATGAACTAAATATAAAATATCGGGACATATACAGAGTAAGTACTTACTGTTTTTATTATTTCTACAGGCACATTATACACGTCTGATACATGTTTTAATTCTTTAAAATCGGAAGTAAATAGCCAAAGAGAATGTAATCACGACGTTTATAAACAACAACAAAAATTACACCTTGCACACAATACATTACTTCCGGCTATCTATTACAATTTGACAGCGACTGTTTTTTTTATGTTGGCAAAGGAATATTTATCTATTTATTTCTTTTTTCAATAATTATAAAATAAGACTAATTGATTGAACGATTTTTTCATTAACCACAAATAATATTTAATTATTATTTAAAAGGTTTAGTTTACAAAAGTTAATTATGATTAGATTAAATCAATTAAATATTATCCTCAATTACCATGACAAAAAGTATTAGGTACGTACTTCCGTCTGTTCAAATTTGGCACGACATCAATTCCTTTTTTTTAATCTCGAAATATCTGGGTGTGTGAATTGGGGATACGTTGCGATGTGGTAAGTAAAAGTTATTCAGTATGATTACTTTTAGTCTTACTTAATTGGATAATTTTTTTCTTTATTATTGTTATAATTGTTAGAACCTGTTTTCGCGTGATGGTTGTGATTCGACCATTTATTATGAACATTTAGTTGATTTAAAAAAGAGAAAAATATTATTGTTATATCTTGGCATATTTATGTAAAGGTTATGTACTATAGTTTTATAGTATATAAGTAGCAGACGAGCATGTAGTCCATGTGATGGTACTACCGCGTACCTGTAGTCGGCCATTAGGGCGTTGCTACCCCTGAGGTCTAGGTTGGAACGCCTCGCATAAGTATGTCTCACTAACCACACCCTCCAAACCAGCTGCGGTTGTACATTGCTCTTATTACGCAGAAATAGGTGTGGCGGTGATGCTTCCACTCAAACCATTCAAATTGTATTTTAAAACTTACTCGGAATGAACATTTTCGTAATATTAAACGCGCTGTGGAAAACAACGTTATTTCTAGCTGAACTCTAAATAGCATGTAACCGAATTTTTAAAGATTGTTCAAAGGCACTCCACTTGTTTTTTATTTATCACATAGTTACAAGATTTATAATTAAACCACCCAAAAGTCACTTTTGTTATTGAATACCATTGATATTACAAAATACATTTTTTCCGCTGTCTTCGTCCAAGCTTTTATTTCTTGAGAATGCTGAATGACTGCTAAATTATTTCGTGTTGTCTATTATCTAAAAAATATACATTTTATTTCATCAGACCTGTGTCACAAGTACTACTTTGCAATGTTCTATTTCTAATAGATCTATTTACATTTAGTTCTCAAATGTAAAAAATATTATATGATAGTTTACAAGTAGGAATGCTGTTCCATTCGGACTACACTCTTCGCGGTCAGTATTTTTGTGACTTAAAAAACAAGTATTCGTAATTAAACCAATGAACTGCTTGGTCTGATGTCATTAATTTCAAAACTAATTCTTTTTCGCAAGCGTCTATAATGGTTGTATTATACATGGTAAGCAGGTAGAGGAGCGAAGGTAAATTTCCCAAGCAGGATGAGGTCGTTTTGTTGTTGATGGGAATCAATCCCGCAGTTGGCATCTTGAGTTGTGGTGACGTGATGTGTATTTTTGGCTAACCATATTCGATGTAATATATTTGTATTACCGACATTTTAACGTAACACGTTAGGTAAATTGTACAAAAACTTTGAATAGTAATCCTGAAGGCAAAACTTGTACAACTGGAAGGTAACCATGTTACTCTGAGCGCTGAGTATATATATAAAATCATTACTTTAGTGTACAACTATAATAAACGTACAAGTGGCAGCGGATATGATGCCGGGTGGCGGTTGAACGTTCGCTTTTGTTCCACGCCAATGCGGACCCTCTCGGTCGCTCTTTACACCTGATACTCGACAAACTTTTTGTTAAATAAAATATATACTCCTGAAAGTAAAACTGTTTCCTGTACTCGACATAATTTTATGTTCCTAAATCTTAATTTTATTACACTTGGCATTTGGTACGACTTAAACAAGTTTACAATTATTGTTTGGGAAATCGTATAAGTAGTAACGTAGTATTTGAATAACTCAGTGGAGTTATCAACATTAGTGTTCTACTTTATAAGAATTCTAATCAAATATAAGCAGGAAACCATACAAATGATAACACTGTAGCTTAGCTGCTCGCGGTTTACTTATGTGCACTAACTTGATACCTATACGAACTAAAATAATGCAACATTAGCTCATAAATATTTTAGAAAAAACACTTTGAAAAACTAACTGCTTTCTTATTTCGACATATATAATTATGTTTATTTATCGTCTAAGGAGCGAGCTTCAATTTGTAATTTTAATAAAACATTGTAACTAGTTACTATTAATTCATTACTTTTTATTTCTACGGTTTACAGTAGTAAAGAAATGTGTAAGTGTAGGTAAATACGCTTACGGGTTTTTCCATATTATTGGAGACACCTGTATTCACAGGAATTTCATAAAAATGTTCTATAATGACGGTTTATAGCGAAATTGTGTAAAACCATTATAATATTATTGTTTAATATAGTGAATTGATATAAAGAGCGGATTTCTGAAATAACTGAATGATTCGTCATACCATAATATTCTCACGGTGATCAGTTTCGGCCTATGATAACTTACACCTTATAAGTCCGTATTAATTATTTCGCGCTATCATCATTTTCAGTTATTTTACTGGTAACTATTCTGATGAATGAGGATAGTTACGTTCCATGTATTTACATTATGAAAATAAAAATAAAATACTTTCGATTTCTCACAAGATTTATATTAAATTACGATACAATCGTAATGACCAAAAAATGAGTAACAATATTATGTAATTTATACAATACTTAAAGGCAATAATTAGTTAGTTACAAAGAACAGACATTAAATTATTTGTGCTGTGTCGCATCTTCATTTGAAATACGCGGCATTTTACAGTTATGACGGCGAGCGTCGATACGGAAACAACGACAGCAACGCTAACTAGTGGCGGCGCACTGTACTATTGACGTGTTCTACGGCGTCCTCCGATTTTATTCACAGAAAGTGTATCGCCATATTGCTTCCGTGAATTCAGTGGAATATTCGTACATTTCTCTTTAATTATGACTATAATATCAAAATGAAGTGAAGAAAAATAAACCACGTTTGAAGATTTATACAGGGGAAACATTTTTACGCGTCTAAGTTCACAATATAACGCGAAAAAGGTGAGTTTGATTCTTCCTTTGCTATGACTATATGGCCCAATATTCCACGGGAGTTCGATCCGCTATGCGATAATGAAACTTAAAAAACGCGATTAAGGTTAATAATTGCACGGTTTTTGTTATGTTTATTTACATTAATTTGAAAAGTTATCGCGGTTTTCTTGCAAGTGTAGCGGGGTTGTTGGAAATTGTGGCGATCGGGGCGGGTTTGTCGTGTCGTTCGTTGCAATTCTCACTGTACATACACGTATGTAAGTAGGTACATGTGATTTGACATGAACGTTCGTTTGTAGTGTAGCGTGGTGTCATCATGTCTTTTGAGAAGATGGAAGTGGTGAATCCCGCGGAGAAGGAAGCCAGTGAAGTGCTGCACTCGTTGCTATCAGTGGAGCGGCGGAGCGTGGACAGCAAAGACGCGATAATAGTATCGATTCCACCAGACCAGAATGGCGGCGGTGAGTACGGCGAAGGGGCGCAGTGGCATACACCAGTTATGGGCCAACATTCTGTTTTCGAACTGGGTGGCTCACAGAACATGCAGCAACACACTTACAATGGACACCAAGAGCAGGTATAGTCACTTTAGAAACTTATTGATCTTTATATGATTTTGTATTACACATATCAGTGTGCCTAATCAAGTGTTCAATACCTTCTAGGTCCTCTGGCAGGGTCATACAATCCAAGTAGAGAATGGTGATGGCAATATGCAAGGCATGTCGGCCACGTACATAGAGTTTGAGAGCAATGTCGAAGGCAATGAACTTGATATTGATACCAAACCGAAGGTTGACAAGAAAACTGGGAAGAAAAAAAAGAAAATGGCAGAAACTGACAGTGATGAGGAGGTTCTGGATAATAAGTTGGAAGACAACCCAACTCAGGTAACGTTAAATAATTAATTTGTTCCTAACATAAAAGACGGTAATAATGCTTTATTGCTCATAGTATTTTTATGGTATTTAATTAATTCGTATGTACAGTTGTCCTGTAGTTAAGTAGCAGGATTTTACTATATATATGGAGCACTATCCTTTAGGATAACATCTATTAAGAGTACTATACTGTTTAATAGTTTGGATGCAAAAATACCGTTTCAATATTACTAGCCTGTAATATAAACCTGCACATATTTGATATTCACATCAATTTTACTGAAAAAAGTATAAGATAATCAGAAATCTTATTTACAATATTGCACAGCGAACTACTATAATTCTTACGAATAACTTGAGAAGTAAGAACAGATGTCATATTTTATGATATACTCAAAAACTATCATGTATAAGAAACTTTTTTTTAAATGTGGTAGAACCCTTTGTAGTTCAACTCCGGTGGCACCACCGCCACACTTATATCTGCCTAATAACAGCAGTGTCAAGCGCTGCTGTCTTCTGGTTTGAAGGGTGTTGTAAGGGAGATAAACTTAACGAGGCATTCCAACTTGGTCCGCATCCGTGGTCGACTTCAGTTGGGATTCTAGTCTTATCTGGAGTGGACCATAAATGTCCATGGGCGGCAGTTGCCACCTACCATCAGGTGGACTGCATGCTTGTTTGCTACTCCATCATATATATATATAAAAAAAACTACTTGCATTATTTTTTATGAAATGAACTGCAACAAGACCTACCACAAGGTGGTAGAACCCTTTGTGGTTCGACTCCAGAGGCAACACAATTACAACTACTTCTAATAAAAGTGGTTTTAAAAATTTCTGTTTTTGGATTTGAATGGTGTGTTTACTGAGACGTACTTGTCCAAGGCATTTCGACTTATTCTTCAGGGGTAGCAATGTATGTATGTCCAACCTCAGGTACGACTGTAATATTATTTGGGGTCTATAACAGAGGTCCATGGGAATGCAGTAGCCTCTTGCATATGCTCATAAGTATGCCTGTATGCTCATTTGATATTTCAGTATTTGACGGGTTTGGATAGATATTTTTAATGTGTTTACTGAGGAAGATACACTTATACCTTTTAGGCATTCCAATTTAGTTCTCAGGCTTATAATTATAATTCTTACTTCAGGAAGGACTAATCCTTTTAGGGATTGATTAAGATTTTCATAGGCATCATTTGCTACTCAACATCAAGTGTCCTGGTGCTCTTGGAATTGTATGTGCTGTGCTCCTTTAACATTTGAAAAAATAAGAAACCAATAAATACATACTCATAAAGCTTTATTTGTAGTTCCACAAATTTTTGTGCCTACTTATCTCTGATCAACAGCATTCAGAATTCCTTATAAGTAGACAAGTTTTTGCTAAAATCTATTGTATACATTTTGTAATTAATATTTGGTTTCCTTTGCTATTTCAGGTCAAAGAAAGGTTGAAGAGAGGTTGTGACTGTAAAGACAATTGCTATCGTGGTCTGAACCCAGAAGCTGTTTATCGTCATAGACTGAACATTGCAGAACTGACCAAGAGTGAACATGACATGTACTTGATGGGTATAACCATGGCCAGTTTAGCCAACCCAGCAGAGACATCACGGCATAAGGTCAGGAGGAGATTGCGAGCTTGCTATGTGTATCAGGGGAGAAAGGTTTGTTTAGAGGCCTTTTTGTATTTAGAGAATGTTACACATTATCAGCTAAAACGAATTAGGCAGCATGTCATGACTCATGGTGTTGCACCTAGGATACATGGCAATGTTGGGAAGAAACCATACAACACCTTCACATTAGACATATATAAACATGCAACAAATTTCTTAAAAGAATATTTAAAACAACATGCCAGCTCACCCAAAGATGTCCAACCTTCTGGTGAAGGTGGCAAGAAGGCAAGTAAAACTGTGATCATTCAAGGCGATTCTAGGAAGCACTTATTTGAAGCATATAAGGAATATGGGGAAATTCTAGAACCTGGAGTAAAACTTATGGGTTATTCAACGTTCCGTGCATTCATGAAGGACCAATTCCCGCATGTGAAATTCGCTACAAAGAAACAAGATATACCAAAAGACATTATTCCTTTCCGAAGTGGAAAATGCATGAGTTATGATAAAAATAAGGACCCTGTTAGAATACAACAGGAAAAAGAAAAGGCTGAGGCGAAAAAGGCAGCTATGGAGGCTAAGAAGAAGGAGGAGCATGAAAGGGAACAACAACAACAGGCACAGCAGCAAGCACAACAACAACAGCAACAAGTCCAACAGCAACAGCAGCAGCAACAGCAACAAGTACAACAAGTGCAAGTACAACAACATCAACAGATGCAGAACCAGGGCCCACATGTGGTCATTCACCAGCAACAACCACAGCAACAGCCCCAGATGCAACAACAAATGTTGGTGCCGCAAGTGAGTCAGCATCAACAAGTCCTAACACAGCAAGTCGGTGGTGTACAGCAAGTTTCACAGCAACATTGTGTTCAGCCGCTTGGTGTGTCCGAGGAGGGCGGGCAGCCCGTGGAGATGGCGCAACAAGTAATACCTCTGGCTGTAGTGCAACAACCGCAGCAAGCGTACCTAGTTACTCCAGTTTCACATTTCCAAACGAGAGTACAGGGGGCTTGGTACAGACATTGACAAAAATATTCATCCTTTGTGGGACTTTTAATTCATGCGGTATAGAACGTAGTGCTGCTATACCCACGCGTTGAGATCTCGCATTGACTGAACTGTTGATTGAGTTTGAGTTCCCACGGAAATTATATTGTTTATACTAAAAGCCACACATGAACTTTGGCAATAAGTTAGTAAGGTTATTTAGGTAACACCTTTTCAGTATTGGTTGATATCTGATTTAAACAATTATAATTATGTAAGTATAAAGGTAATCATATTTACACAATTTATATTAGCACTAGCTATGTAGTTTATTTTAACCTATGATTTTTATGAGATAATTCAGATGAATGGGCAATTTTACACAAGTATGTTTTATTATTATGTATCTTAAATTGGTAATGAAATTATGGTGAAAAGAAATTGTTCAATTATTCAATGTGCTGTATTTGTTGTCACTAAGCAGTAAGTTCCAGGTATGTCAGTGCGAAGCACTCTCAACTTAATGGCAGATGAGTAAAATAGTATTTTAGGATGTTAGGGTGTTTGGACGAGCTTATTATGGCGGGCGGTACTTTGGGGCGATACAAATCGTGATGAACTTCCCTTGTACCCACTGTTCACTCAACGTAAACCTGGTCCTAGATACAAAGAGCTATTTTAAGCCCATGATATGATCCAATCCGCGTTTAAATACTCTAGAATATAAACAAGCGGGAAAACGTCAAATATGTTTGTCCGTCTATATAATGCATAAATGTCAGTTTTATCTTTCTAGAAGTGTAAAAATATATGCTATGCTGCTAGTCTCGCAACTCCAAAGTAATAGTCGCGTACATTTCATGATAGCGCGATGAAATTATTAAATTTTTCAATGTAAAAATGAATTATGTGAACCAATGAAACTCATGTTTTCCTTAAAATGTTAAAGCTGGCGTAAACAATTTGTAGATAGAACACGATGATGTTAAAAATCCTTTGCACATTGGATGCGTGAACAATTTCTTGTAACCAAATTTGTAAAATAACTTTTGTACATCAGCTAAATATCATATACATGTTTCTTCAGTACGTGACAATTATTTTATATTCCATGTGCCCTCTCTGTTTTGTCTTTTTTAAGTGTGCTCTCAGTTTTGTAGGTATAGCTCCTTAGGCTTATAGTCATTGTATTTAATCACATTTTTACTTTGTCAAGATTACCTTGAGTTTTATTAAATGATATGTTGCTCATCACAACACACCTGCAAACATTTTAATAATAATGTTCGTTTACCAAAAGAAAGCAGTGCCTTCAATATTAAATGGAATTTGTAAACATAGCTATGGTGTGCGATTAAATATTGTTTTATGTAAGAGAGTTAGGATATATGTGTAGGAACTTAATATTACAATTTTTTAGTTACAGAAGTTGCATCGTATAATTTGTATTTTAATACATATCAAAATTAATTAAAGGAGAAATTAGTACTCGAACATATTATTTTTTATGAAGATAATGTAAAGATTTTTGATTACACGGTTTAAATGAAATAAATAGTATTGTACGCTGTCTACGCTGTCTTAATTTGTTTGTATTAGCATAGGATTCATGAAAATAATGAACTACGCAATTATATAATTTTTGTGACTGTGATATCAAAAAAAATATTGTCGATGTTTTAATCCGATAGAACTTAATAATTTGTAATCCGATTGTATTATATCTACGTCCGTCAGATTTTTAATCAAAATACCCTTTTATAGGTAAATATTAATTGAACCTACTTATGCAAAACAGAATCAACCCACACAATAATAGTTTTGAGAAAAAGACATTTATCTCAAAAAAAATTATACTGCAAAATTTTTGTTTTTTTTTTTTATTAAAAACTATTTATAATACTGCACAAAATAATTTGCTCTTTATATACAAATATAATACTGTTGAAAATCATTAACATTTTTAATGATTTTTGGCATGTGTGTGGATTGGTTCCTGTTTGCATAAGTAGGTCCAATTGTGGAATGGAATTATGCAGAGTTTGCTATTGAAATAATCATTATCTATCAAAAATATTTTGATTGAAGAACAGACAGACGTGGATATCATGTAGTCAGATACTTGTACTATAAACAGCAATAACAATGTATAGCATGTTAATATTTCGATTTACATCAAATATTTCTCGTACACATTATATTTATATTTTGGAATCATTATACTTCATATTAATATAGCAAAAAAATACACTTATAAAAATATACACACTTATTTCTGCCTAATAACAGCAGTGTTAAGCGTTGCTGTGTTCTGGTTTAAAGGGTGTGGTAAGGGAGATAAACT
>DWRA01000195.1:0-31132 GCA_018250295.1 Spathilepia clonius
TCTGGTCTTATCTGGGGTGGATCACAAATGTCCATGAGCGGCAGTTGCCACTTACCATCAGATGGACTGCATGCTCGCTTGCTACTCCAACATAGAAAAAAAGAACCGGTCAAATTAGATCAAAAAAGTAGGATGAAATTACATAAATTCGCAACAAGCTGATTTATTGGTACAATTGTTCAAAATACAATTTAAAAAAAGCAACCCCAAAGTTTCCCATCATTCCCGTGTATGGAAAAAAAATTCAAAGTCAAATGTCAACATTTTTTTGTTGATAGTTGCGTGAATGTCATTTTTTTGACATTTGACCTTGAATAAAAAAATCCATACACGGGAATGATGGGGAACTTTCAGGTTTTGTTTATAGCTGTACTTCGAACAATTGTACGTGCAAGATGTGGAATGAACTTCCACCTGAGGTATTCCCGGAGCGCTATGACATGCTCTGGCTCTTCAAGCGAGGTGGGAAAAGAGTGATTCTATAAAGCCGGCGATGCATTGGCGACTCTTCTGGTGTTGCAAATGTCCATAGGCGACGGTGACTACTTTCCATCAGGTTGCCCGTCAGCCTTATCGTCAGGGTAGGTTATAAAAAAAATTGTACTAACATTCTGCTTGTTCCGAATTTACTAGCACCGAATCTAGTCTAATCTAATTTGATCGGACTATATAACGGTGAAAGACAACTTCGCGAGCAAACTTAACATAATGAGGGTTTAAAAAAAAAAATTCTCAAAGGTGTGGGACTACCAACTCGCACTTGGCCAGCGCGGTGGACTATGGCCTAACGCCTCTCACTCTGAGAGGAGACCCGTGCCCAGCAGTGGGACAGTAATGGGTTGACGAAGAGAAACACTTGAGGACTAAGTTTGGGTGCATTGCATTTTACTCTTACACACGCTTCCAGTCAGAACGATGTTTTATCGGTCATGCATGATATCATAATTAAGATCTTACAAATAGAGTATTCGTACATGGATGCCTGCGTTTTGAAATATAAGAAAAAAATATATTTTTTTAGGGAGGTTGGCAACTTGTTTGCGGATGCCGTGTAATCCAGGGTCTATCGCAAGGGTTCCTCTTCCCGGCTATCCACAACCTCATAGGAAACTGGGTACCTTTAGAAGAAAAAAGCAGATTGGGCACTTTGATATATGCGGGTAAGACCAGTGTAAAAGCATAATATATAGGTAATTAAAATATATTTCTGTGATAGTAATGGATGTAACCCTCTTTACATCTTCGCTCGGAGAACGGGTTTTCAATTCCGATTAAAGGTAATATACGCGACAGTGGCCACACCTGTGTTGTATTTTCAATTCGCTGATGCGAACTCCGACTTGAATCTAACGTGCTGTTTGAAGAATAAAAGTACGCATAATAACCTATTGGTGGTCACCCAACCATCTTCCAATTGTGACTGATGTTGCTTCACTATTTCTCTTAATCTATCCTAGCTTCGGGACGACGTGTACCTAAATACAGCAAAAATAATCCAGTAAAATTGAAAAACATGATGTTGGGATAAAAATCAGTGCCATTGTGAGATTTATGAGTTAACACAGGCGATTGGGGAAGCCACCTATTGGGGAAGTCACCTATAAAGGAACAATGCTTTCACTAAAAATGTCAATCAGCATGGGGAAATGTGACGACAAAAAATATCTTGCAAACTCATCACTCACACAAATTGAATTGTCACGACATCACGTCGTCGGGAATAGGCGGAGATTGCGTCGAATGTATGAAAGCATACTTTTGGATTGACATTTACATCTGATGTATTGATTCTCGTGATAGACCCAAAATTCGGAATATTCTAAACGTAAATACCTACATGCAGTTTATTACCTTTATATATTTTCACTTTTTTTTTTCTGTAAACATAATTATTATGTCCTTCTACGCCTTTTTCTTAGGTTTCTAATGATACTTGAATTATCATCTAGTTACAGTTATTTTTGATTTAAAAAATTTCTTATTATGATCTTACTGAAATGGTATCTTTGTTTCGAAGATCTTTGTATGTAGTTCTAGACACTAATGTTAAACATATTTAAAACATTAATGTTGCTTAGCAATTGTTCTTTCTAAAAATAAATATTATTTCTTATTTAGTTAATGAATGCTAGAACATTTCCCATTATTTTTGTTAAGAATGTCTGTAAGCTTCAAAACACTTTTTTATTATTTCAGGTGCACAGTTAGGAACAGCACTGCAACTAATGGCATCCGGGTTTATAGCAGAGTCTTGGAGCTGGGAGGGGATCTTCTATACCAACGGGGTCCTCGGTTGCATCTGGACAGTAGCTTACATCTTTCTCGGGTCCAGTTCACCCCAGGCCTCAAAAATGATTAGCCAGGAGGAAAGATTTTACATACAGAGTTCATTAGGACATGTTGGTGGTAAAAAGGTATGTTCTATCTTCGTTTTGTGATAATTTTTACATTTGTGAATCCCAAACGAAATTGCTGGTAAGTAATTATTTATCAGCGTGTACTGACACCGTTTTATTTATACCATAGTGTGTATCTGTAAGTGCACAATTCAGAGTTTTATCGGTACACTGTCAGTAGTAGCCAAATTAGTTGTGTTTTAGGAAGAACTATTCCATATAAAAAAACATAGTCTGGTATTTATTTTAATATGAATCATGAAAGTGAATCAATTTATCATACATGCGTTAAATATAATTAACGATTCTGTTTAAAAAAATTATATTACTAAAAATACTCTATCCTGTAACCTGTTAAGTATTATTTCAAGTAGATTATTGTTTAAACAAACAAAATAATGTACCTAGAATAAAAATTTCGTATAAAATTATAAAATTCTAATTTTAAAGTGAAAAAATCCAGTAAAAACTGTTTATTTTGTATATCTTAAATATTATGCTTTTTAACAATACTAAAAATATATTTTTGATGATTGGAATACGCTACTCGATTTTATGATGATATTTTTTCAGACACTACAAACCCCGTGGAAGGCGATATGGACTTCGCTTCCATTCATCTCGCTAATCGTGGTGCACTGTGGTCAAAACTGGGGCTTCTGGACTTTGATGACTGAGATGCCGTCCTACATGAACAAAGTTCTTGGCGTAAATATTAAAGCAGTAAGTATGCATTGGACTACGTCGTCCTGTATTTAGGGCTAGACTTGACCAGGTACATTTCTAAGCGTTCCTATTTGTATAAAACCTTATATTTATTGAATCTTAAATTCTATGTAATTGTAAAATAAAAAAATAGTAGTCAAAAATTTCAGTTATACCCGTTTCGCTACATTTCTTTCACTTTACGAATAAATATTAATTAAATTGCCTATTTTACGTGGAAAAAGGATGTACTGCTAAAATGTTCGGAGTATAGCAGTAAATTGAATAAATAATTCTTCGGTCTGGGGCAACGAATCGGCATTTGTCCCAATTGTCACTAAGTTTGTCCGACACTTGTACAGTGGTTGTCTCAAAAAAAATCAAAAAGTTCTAACCAACTACGTTGTTGTTATTTTCTTCATTTTTCTCGTTTCGTGTTCGAGAATATTGTTGAGTTGTATAAGCACTATTTGTTTTGTTTATTGTTTTCCTCTAAAAACATTTTTGTTTTTCAGAACGGTGTCATGTCAGCCTTGCCGTATCTAGCGATGTACTTGTTCAGTTTCCCTCTCGGCTTCGCTTCGGACTACATCCTGAAGAAGAAGTGGCTGAGCATTACTGCTAGCAGAAAACTGTCAAACTCCATTGGTAAGGCTTAATTAATCTTCAATGATCATTAAAATACTCCTTTATACATAAATAACTCAAAAGCCTAATAGTCTAAATCGCTCATGGATATCTGTCATGTATTCTACCTCAGAGTATCTCATCGAATTTATTTTATTTTACTATATAATTCATTACAAAACACAACAACTTAGCTTAGCCATTACACGACAGATATGTAGAGGTGGAGGTATAAACACATTGGAAGCGTAGGGTATTTCAACGCCTGTGTACTTTCTTCACTGAATGAAGGTGATTTGATATGAAGATAAAACCTTACACCTTCTGGAAGCTATTTACAATAGCGATAAAAAAAATAACAATTTTTTTATTAATTTACTAATAATTTATAATTTACTTTAAATAATAATCCTATCATCAGGACACTTCGGCCCAGCGATAGCCTTGATTGGGCTTTCATACGTGCAAGCTGGAAACGTAACTATGGCGGTTGCTCTGCTAACTATTGTCGTTGGACTAAATGCTGGGCATTATACTGGATATCTGGTAAACGAATTTTCCTTGTTTACATTTTTTATTACCTTTATTAAATCGAAGTCAAACATACAACGACATATAATGATATTGAACAAAAAGACAAACCCGCTGAGTTTCTAGCCGATCTTCTCAGTTGAGGTCGTATTTTGTCTGGTGGTAGTATAAGAAGTATATTATAAATAACAATTTTTCAATACCTCTGAAGGCCTATACAAGATATATAAATTACATACGTATACAGTGCCATCTATTGTTCTTTTGTTTTTATTGTTTTATTTTTCAGTTGGTACACATCGACATGGCTCCTAACTTCGCGGGCACCCTTATGGGTATCACAAATTGTATTGCTAACATCATATCTATTATCGCGCCACTCGCTGCAGGAGCTATTCTTAATGACGAGGTAAGGCTTCATGGGAGTTTTTTGCCCCAACTAGGATTCCCTATTGCAGGTGGCAAAATAGTATTTGTATATGTAAAAAAATAGCCTTTCACCATTTAGTTTTTGTTAGGTCGACCATCCAAACTACAATCGAGGGCGTGGCATACCAATATTGCAAATATTGTTGTTTTTTCTATCAGTCTTGCATATATTGTTGTTTCTACAATAGTGAAAATAATTATTAGTATTATTTGGTCTTTTTTAATTTTTTTAATATGATGGAGTAGCAAACGAGCATGCATTTCACCTGATGGTAAATGGCAACTGCCGCCCGTGGACATTTGTGATCCACTCCAGATAAGACCAGAATCCCAAATGTAGTCAACCACAGATGCGTTGCTACCCCTGAGTTCTAAGTTGGAATGCCTCGTTAAGTTTATCTCCCTTACCACACCCTTCAAACCAGAATACAGCAGCGCTTGACACTGCTGTTATTAGGCAGAAATAAGTGTGGCCGTGGTGCCGCCGCAGTCGACATACAAAGGGTTCTACTACCTTTAAAATATCTTTATCTTCGGCTATTGATCTACAAAGGGTTGTAACAGTATTAGATAGATAAATTACACTTTATCGTACTAAAAAGAGCCTGCACAATAGACATAATTTCATAAGGTAAACATACAACAGTTCGTTCAAGCCATATTAAATGAGATTTTGCAACACCATCTTACGTTAATTAGCACAACAAATATAAAGGTTCACTTAAATTAATTTATAAAAATCTTCTACATTACCTTATTAAACGAAGAAAATATTTATTACCATAGCAGGCGGGATTCAGCCATACAAATTAGTGTTTATCTTTTATGCACAGCATGGGAGCATCGTACGTTGTAATAATAATAAAGAATCTCGTAGAGATAATAACGCATTGTTTATGGAGGTTTCATTGTTTCATAAACTGTGCTGTTCACCTAATAACTTTCCTCTTTTGTGAATTAAAATCTAATATTACGAATTCATCGCGGCATGTTTCTGCTGCGAGAAACTTGTTTGAATTTACCTGAATGATACTGTCATACATTTCTAGTCATAATTGTAACAATTCTAAAGAAAGGAATTGTTTTCAATGTGCTTATAAAACCTTGTGTAGAAATAGACAAAGGTGATCTGTTTCCTCATATCTATATTTTACTATTGTAAAGCGGCAACGATTGTTTCTTTGTTTGTACGCGCTAAGCTCTAAAACTACCGATCCGATTTAAACAATTTCATAGGCCATTTATCTTAAAAGGCTCTCGGCTATAATTTAGAAAAATCGGTTGGCTAGATCGAGAAATATTAATATCAAACTTTATTCCGAATTTGCCCTCTCTGATCAACCGAGTCTTATATGTATATAAAGGAAGGTTTTTGTTACGGAACTGTGGTTGTTGTATATTTAAATAAACATTTTATTTACACATATAATTATGCTCTGTTGCAGACGGACGCCAACGAATGGCGCAAAGTATTCTACGTATCGTCGGGGTTGTACATAATTTGCAACCTATTTTTCTTGTTGTTTGGTACCAGTGAGAGGCAGAAGTGGAATGACGTGGCAGAAACAAACGATACAGGTAACATTAAAAAAGCTTTTTAAAATGAAATTTGGAAGTAGCAAACGAGCATGCAGTCTATCTGAAGGTAAGTGGTTAGTTCTACCTATGGATATCCGTAATGAAACCCAGATAAAATGAGTGTCTTACCTGAAGTCGACCAGTAATAGATTTAGTGGTTGTGCCTCCAGAATTAAACCTCGGTTATTTAATAACTACAATAAATTTCGTTTTATTTAATGGTACAGTACCAAATTGTAGGCGACCTTAGGTAGGATTGTAATTCTATATAAGGTTGACTGTTGCTTCTATAAAATAAAAATGTAAGTAGTCTAGTAGATAACGGAAATAGTTTATCTAAAACTAAAAGATTTTTTAAATGTTAATTTGGTGAAGGTACACTCAATTCATTTAGATTCGTATTTGTATGACGCGAGCATCAGACAGCTACAGGGTCCGCCGAGCCAAACACATTGCCACTGTTTAGGTTAATTATGACGCTATTTATCAGCATAGTTTTTTTTAAGAATATTTAAGGTATTTATTTATTTCAGAAAAACCCGTAGAGGCCAAATAGGAGAAAGACTTAGCGTTCCAGTAATTCTACCGAAGAATATTGTTCGTACCTGAATGTAAATAAATAAACATGCACATATAATATTGTTATCGTGTAAATAATGCTGTTAGATAGTGTTCAGATATTGTAAATTTAGTGTTAATAAAATATATGTAATGTACTGTAAGCTGCTGTTTTTATTCCATTTATTTGAAAAATAATTAAGATGTATTCCTCAATAAGTGCAAGCAATTAAGGCCTTTTTCTTATAGAAAAGCAGTAATTAATTTTAATTAGAAATACATCCAAGAGGTCGGTTGAAATAGCTTTTAGTGTACATATTTTTTATTCGTCAAATTACAGTTATTACACAAGAGTGATCTTATATAACATACCCAAGTTACAATAATATTGCATTGTCTTGGTTTACAATTACAATTTACTATGCCTGCAGTACAAAAATATATTTATATTATATGCATAAAAATATATTTATATTTCTATATACCAGCCAGACACGCACTTATTTTTTAACTGCTCACAGTATATAATATACATACGTATCTGTATCTTTCTTATTATAAGAATGAGACCTAGTACCAAGTTGATGGTTTGATTTCAAGGTGATTTATCTTTATATTTGGGCTAGTTAGAAAAACGGATAGCCGTTTTTAGTATATAGCTAGTAGTATAGACTGATAATCACATTTTTTTCAGAGGAATGTAGCGTTGGATTATAGTATGGAAATAACAATAAACTCTTTATATCTCAGATGGGAAAAGGGTTGTTATAATAATTCGTCACTCAAAGGTTACATCGTAACGCTAAAGAGTCTAAAAGTATTCGCGATTAGAGGACAAAATATCATGACATTGTCTACGCATATCGTATAAGTATTTATTTGATATAAGATAAATTTGTCAGTTAGTTACGAGATCAAAGAATACTATGACATTATCTTGCTCATATAAACATATTAGGCTCGAATTCTTTCAAGTAGATTACGTTAGTTTATGTCACTTTTGAATTATATTATTTTTTCGAAAATCCAGTATGAACAATAGCGCTGGAGGAACTTCATGTTACCTTTAAAAAATATATAATGCACCTTTTATTAACATATGTATATTGAGTGAGATTTTGTGTTATGTGATTATCAGATATGTCATCTAGGTTCTGTACATAAATTGTAATACAATCTAATAAATAAAAAATGGTTGTTGTAAAAAATACCACAGAAGAAGGTTTAAAGACAAGTGAGTATAAAAAACCTGGGAAAATTTATTATTAATGTTAAAAAGTAATTAACGATAGGCGCAATGTGGTCATCGGTGAAGTCTTGCTTTATATTTAATACAAGCTGTCTTCATGGATTACACAGATTTGCTTTAAATATGCATGCCTGCGTGGAACGTAGAAAATGTTGCAAATGAAAAAAAAAAAGATTGTGTTAAGTCACATAAAAATCACCTTGCACATAGAGGAAAGTTCTGTTGAATTTGGAAGATATAATTGCCTGTTCCACAAGTACAATCTGGATGAGCGCCCGTCTTTATAGTACAAAACTTTCATTAACAGCTAATCTTCTTTTAAATTTTAAAGGATGCTTTAGTAAAACAATAATAAATAAATAACATAAAATGAAATTACGGAATGAAAGATGAGATTAAGCTGATAAATACAGGGCGTTATAGCAACTTCTATTATAAATAGCTTCATTAATGCACACGTTAATACGGTACAACAACAATCAGCTATATATAAATACAGCGGGCCCGTAGGTTTGTTGCACTTTCCAAAAAATGTATATCATAATATTGCGTCACCAAAAAACCCCTAAGTGTCCAAAATCCAATACTTGAGATATATTTATACAATACGTAAGTACATCTCCAAAAAAAGAGAGGCTTGAAACCCTGACACCACAACTTTTTTGTGGCAGACTTTAGGTCAAAAGCTCAGTTTGCCAGGCACGTGGACAGCTACGAAACAATGTGAACAATGAAAAGTAGTGCAAAGAAGAAAGTATAGAAATCAATAGGATCGAAGCTACAAAATATGCTTATAAAGTTACAGTACATACTTAAAAGAAAGCAATGACCAGACGGAATCGTCTATAAACTGTTCATTAGTCGTTTCAGACGAAGAAAGGATGAATTGAACTATAATGTAGCACAATAATCAATAGTTGTAATGACATTGCACTGCAAGTAATGCTTCTGCAGAGAGTATTAAAAATTTGCGTCACAACGCGGATATTATACACTGCAGGAAATATGAATGTGTATTTACTCAGTATATAAGGAGAAATAATCAATATTTTTTGAGTTCCTACATGGAAGGTTCGGAGATGCAGCTAAACTAAACTAAACTTTGAATACGTATCTGTACAAATAATATTTTTGAGTCTTTAGATGGAGCAACTACGAATTAGATTAATGTTACAAAATCTTCAATAGTAAATGAAGCAGTAATAAATTGTACTTAAATAAAATTGGAGTGTCTGTTTGTAACAACAAAATAATCGCTTTTTACTAAATGCATATGTATATATGCACGGTGCATATACCAAAATAACACTAAACAATTTTTGTCCGTCTGTCTGTTTGTGCTGGCTAATTTCTAGAACGGCTGAATCGATTTGACATTGCATCTAGTCAGTAATACATTGTATTTTTCTGCGAATCCCAGCTGAAATAACAAACCGGTTGTTAATCGTATTGAGCGTGTACACGCTAACGTGTTACATTGATAACCTGGTTGTGTTAATTGAGTGTTTAAGCGAAATAAGTGTAATTATGGCAGAAAATAGTGAAGTAGAAACTGTATTTATTTTTAAAGATTTTAAATCGCATCCGAAAGAACAATTCGGTATTGATACAGATAGCCTGTGCGTTGAGCAGACATGGAATTTTGCAGACGAGAGTAGATTAGGTATAAATTCAAGTGCATATTACTTTTGTCAGTGATGCGGACGGGTCACGTAGATGGCTCGATCTTTTTACCTTTATCTGCATGCAAATAAGTTTAGGATACAATTATGGACATTAAGGTATGTTACAATGTAATGTGCTCTCACCATCGCCTGTTAAAAATACACTGCCAATTGAACAAAGTTTATCCATGAGTTTTTCTTAATGATAATAATTCTAATGATGTTGTCATCTAGGCGAACGTAGGTATTCTCAGGTCATCATCGTTAATCCATTGTTGTCCCACTGTGCAAATGTGTGCAAGTAAACGATGAAGTTAGTAGTAATATCTAAATCTTTTTCAATATGTGCCAATAATTTGAAATCAAATGTCACATATATTACAATTTAATAAAAGATATAAATGTATATTAAGTATCATGAGCCATATTACAAACTCTGAATTAATGATAAGGACTAAAATTATGTGGCCGTATCTTCGGCCGAAGTCGCGGTGATAGCAACAAATACACTAAGAAACTTTAACGCAGTTAAATTTGTAAGTTTACGACAATAATAATATGAAAGTCGTGAGCAATTATTGATTTTACTCGAATTTAAATAACCACGATCCCCCATTGACACGTATAATCGACTCCAAACAAAAAATCTCGTAATATGACTTATATGGACTTATATACATATATATATTATTATTATATACATTGTATGGTGTTCATCAAACTTTTAAATTTGTAAATTCACAGAGCGATGCATTCCTGTTCGTTACATTCAAATCCTGATGTTGTTTATGGGCTTCATGTTGGCATATTGCATTCGGGTCATAATGAGCCTCGCTATTGTTGCTATGACTGACCAAGATAATGATAATGTAAGTATGTAAGCATATCCTGTTGCCGACAGAAATATTCGTGGTACATGGTACGGGTGTATTCGATATGTCTGTTTTTGAACGTATGTGCAATGGCCATGTTCCTAATTATTCGTATTCTTTAAAGATTGTGTAAGAAAGGCTTACACTTCGTTGAAATACATTTATGTTACACAGGAATCAAGTTGTAGGAGGGTAATGTATAGGTGACTATTGGCTACAATTACCATCAAGGACATAAACTGATTATTACAAATTTCGTTATAAAAAATTACAATAAAAAACACGTTATAATATAATTACATTTTCGCTTAAAAATACGATTACGTTTTATTTATGTTTCAGTCCTTCGATTGGTCAATCCAGCGACAAAGTGTGATACTATCATCGTTCACGTGGGGCTACATCATACTACAAGGTATTGCTGGTGAACTCGCTTCAAAATTTGGTGGCATGACCCTTCTAACCATAGCCATAGGATGTAACTCTATTATATCATTACTGTTGCCTGTTTCGGCCAAGTATGTAAGTATTTTCCTATATTAGATTTTTGAATACTCCGACAAGATATTTTCCAGTAAAATAATACAGACCAGTATTATTATCCTTAATTATATTAAGAATATCTAGAATACCTTTGTCTTCTTTAATATCTATCCATTCACTTTATTCACTTCTTATTCTAAAGTCAATTTACTTCTTTAAAATTATATGTATGTTTCTGCTAAACGCCTCTTATTAATTTAAAATATGTAAATGTAGAGAAATATAATTATTACGTTTATTTTTATTAAAATTAATTAACCCTTACACAAATATGTCCTTAATAGTACGAGAAATCCTAATTATATTGTTATACCTTTTCGTTTCAGTATCTACGAGTAATAGTACTTATTGATATTCTTGTTCTCTCTGATAATTTTCTTTTCTTGTTGTCATTGTTCTTTTCTTCACACTGTTGTCATTAATTCATTGTACTTACACATAAATACTTTTTATTTTCAGGGTGGGTGGATAATAGTTTGCGTTTGCCGTGGAATTCAGGGTCTGACTCAAGGGGTTATATATCCATCAATGCATTATTTGATAAGCAAGTGGATTCCTCTTGAAGAAAAAAGTCGTGTGACAAGTTTTACTTTTGCTGGTTAGTCTGAAAGCTTATATTTTCATAAATAACAGAATATTTCAAATTGCTGCTTTTTACTAATGTTATTTGTAACGTTTTTGGATTTTTAGTCCTTTACATTTTCGACTTCACGCTTCTTACGATATGTGGTCGTTGAATAACACACTGAATTTCCAATTTATCGATTGATACTGATATTAAATTTTATTTAGATTGTTATGTTCATCAACAGGGGCTCAATTTGGAGTGGCTAGTCAATTAATAGTTTCCGGTTACATAGCAGATTACTGGGGCTGGCCAGTAATATTTTATATTAATGGAGTCGTTGGCCTCATTTGGACAGTAGTATATTTCATAATAGGCAGCAATACTCCACAAGCCTCAAAGATGATCAGCGTGGAAGAACGTTTGCATATTCAAACTTCTTTAGGACAGATTGGAGGACATAAGGTATAACGTTTATTTCAAAATTATTTGTGCTATGATTGTGCCACTGCTGTTTTTTTGCTTTATAGGAGCCGGTTGCTGTGAAAGGCTTAGAACTCATGGAAGGTTTTCTTCTTCGTTCGCTACGGATGTAGTTCTGCAATTTTTGTAGAAATACAAAAAGTAGACAGTTGCGGTTTTCATCTATTTATTTTCGCTATTTACTTGCTCGTCTGCTGTTTTCATTGTAACGATGGGCAACTTATGTATTTTAAAACACTATATAAAAAATCCATCGAATTTGCTGGTGCCTCCGTAACCATGTTGGTTACGTAACCATAAAAAATGCGATCTTGTGAGTTTTTAAACAAAGCAGATATTCTGCGTCTCCGTTTTGAGGTAGAAGGAAAACGCTTCGTGAGTTCTCACTTTCAGAGTTCTGTTATAAAATATTTACAAGGGTTATCTTTGTTCTTCCCTATTTCTTCGTCTTTCCAATATCATGCGTGATATCTCATATTTTCTAACTTATAACAAATAATTTATGTATTTCCAATGGTGGTAATTCCAATATCTGTGTATTAACAACGCCTAATTAACAATTGAGCACCTAATCAATTTGCTAGTACTGGAATAAAAGTTATTATGATCATCACTACTTCCATCGATGTATTATGTTATCGCCAACACAATTATGTCGGCGATCGGTTCGAGTCTTCAAAATTAGTTTAGCTTAGCGGTTTGATAATTAATTTCAATTATTTGCAACTTTCAGAGGATGAAAACTCCATGGAAATCAATTTTCACATCATTACCCTTTCTTTCCGTCATTGTAGCAAATATCGGTAGTACTTGGGGATCTTGGACGTTACTTACTGAAATTCCAACTTACATGAGCAAAATTCTTGGAGTTGACATAAAATCGGTAAGAATAAGTTACGTTCTTCTTTTATGAATTTTACTTAAAAGCATATACTTGAAAAATCTTTTAACAATTGCATATTAAAATAGTATTTACGATTTTAATCTACGTTTTTACAGAATGGTGTTATGTCGGCCCTTCCATATATAGCGATGTTTCTTATGAATTTTCCAGTGGGATTCACTTCAGACTTCGTTATAAAGAAAAAATGGGTTAGTCTTACAGCATGTAGAAAGATTTTTAGTACGGTTGGTAAGTTATTATTATTACATTTAACCGAATTCAGTACTTAATTATAAGTGCTTAATTAGTTTCTTTATATTTATGTTATACCGATATTTATTATGAGTAACACCATAACAGTACGGGACATACAATTGTCGCTTACAATCATTTGGGTATTGTAAGGTCTTATGAAGCTTTTAATCCTACTCATGTATTATATGTTTGAAAAATAATTTTGGCACATTCTTCTTATATCTTACAATTAAAACTGTGTACCTGCGGTCGCATCTAAAGTAATGCGTAATAAATTTGTGTGCTTTAGTATATAACTGAGGGTTTACTTAAGGACGTTTTTTCTGTTATAGGTTTGTGTGGTCCTGCTCTAGCCCTGATATGCCTAACCTTTGTACCAGCTGGTAACGTCACTGCTGCCCTCTTGATACTAGTTTCTGCACTTGGCCTCCACGCTGGTGTTTACAATGGATGCATTGTAAGTCTTATATCAGTATCAAATACAAGTCGAATACAACTAGAATTCGAACTGAAAACTGGATTCATAATTTAATTAAGACCTTATAACTAAGTCCTCTGGACTGCTAATGTATTTGTCATTCGTATTCAGCTAGTACACGAGTTCTATTTCAAGTTAAAATTCATTTATTCATCAAAAACCAGACGTCACCGCCTAGAAAATCTTTCGTAAAATTGGTATTTTTCATAGTTATTGCATTTAAATGTATCTTATGTAGTAGACGAATAACTTAGCAAAAATAATTTTAACAAATAGTTATAACCGAATAATATAGGAACATTTTTCATTATTTCTGGTTTCCCGGGAAATTTGCTGAAAATTTTCCGATTTTCATTGAATTAGACCGTAACCCTAATAACTAACCACATGCGCCGTTTTAATCATCTTAATCGGTTGAGGCATCGCAGAGTATTCAGTGAACATACAAAAAAAGAACTACATTCAGCCGATCATAGGACTTTTTCGTTTTTCGAAATCGATAAAACTCACTCAGCACTTACTGAAATGGAGCTGGTAATGTAAATTTCTATAGTCAGAAGTGACTTCTAACTAGGTAGAATTAAAAAAATCCAAATTATTGTTATTATACAAAATATCGTATTTGAAATAAATCATCGTTTTATTAACGATTTTATTTTTTCCCAGGTAGTCCACCTCGACTTGGCTCCAAACTTTGCAAGCACTCTGATAGCGGTGTGCAATTTCATTTCAAACTTCGTGGGATTGTTTGCTCCTCTTGCCGTTGGATTTATCTTAGATGATGAAGTATGTATAGACATTACTTAAAAACTGGTAGCTAGCAGGGAAAGATGCAAGGTTGATAACGCTGCCTATAAAAAATAGAAAAATATGTGTTACAGTTCCTTTACTTAATTAATATTTATTGTGGTTGGATTTGTGAGTCCTGATTTTATTTTCAGACTAATCCAAAAGAATGGCGAATTGTATTCTACATAATGGCACTGATGTACATATGCACGAATATGGTTTTCGTCATCTTTGGCACGAGTAAACGGCAAAAGTGGAACGAAGGATCTGAAGCGACACCGATAGTTTAATAAATATTCTTTAAACATTTTTCTTTATTTTCTATGCATGACTAGTTTAGTACGCTATCGATTAGGTTTAATAATAAATTAGGATACGGTTATCATTACACGTGAGGAACTTTAAGAAAAGCAACCGAATAAGTGCGAATGGAACACGAAGAGTTAAGCACACAAAATTAAAAAAATAAATGTACCTCTAAAATATTTTTAATATCTGCTTTTACCACTAATAATTAATACAATATTTACGAAAATTTTCTCGTCGTTTCATAGTATTTGTATCCGCTCATCATGTGGCGCTGTTGTTTGATTTGACAGTAAACGGAGCGCCTAGCTGTAGATATTTAGCTTGAGAGGCACAAACGAGAAATGGATCCTAGCTTAGTCAATGCCAGTCAATAGAAATATATTTTTTAAATAACTTCAAATTTATTTATTTAAATATTTTTAGAAAATACACTTGAGCCCCTTACAAGTTTTTTACGGCGTTACACGGTATAACGCGAAAGAAATGTTTGATTGCCCAGTTTGCCCTTGACAGCCATCCCTATATTCAAAATTTCATTTATTTAAGTTAAGTATTTGAGTTACAGAAATGCATGTGTTTACTAATTTTTAATTTAATCATCATCCCATATACTCTGCCCGGACTTACAGACAAACAGAGAGACACATACATAAGTGATTTTATAAGAATTCCGCAGTTTTCTTTAGGCGCTTGGAACCCTAAAAAGTATAAGACAATTAGATATCTTTATTCATTTTATAATTCGCTTGCAAACTTTTTGATGTCAGCTTTCATTTCGCTCTTGTACCTGTCTCGCACCTTTAATCTTCATTATCAATTTAAATGGTGCGATAATAGTTAATTGTTTGCAGGTTTATAAAACATGTATACCAAATTTCAGTTTAATCGGATATCTTTCTACTCTAGTCAGATTCGCGCTTGACCATTTTATGAGCAATTTGTACTTTATTATTTCTGTTATGCTAGTATTTGTACCTGTTTCATTATTAGGTAAAGATTCAAGCGCAGCAAACACCCAAAAACGCTGCATATAAATAAATAAATATAAGTTTTGATATTGAGAAAACTTTCATGGGAAGATTAAAATACAACGCAGAGCCTAAGAGTATAATAATAGTAGCAATTTGATAATAAAATATCAAATGGTGTAGATAATGTCATGTATTTTGTCTTACGTCACTCGCTCTGGACGTAAGACGCATTTGTCAATATAAGATTGTATCATATTTTTCAAGATCAATGTAGAATATAACTTTATCATAACAATACCCCACTCTCGACTTTTTCAAATTCAAATGTATCTTTTTGCAAGTCCAGTGTAAGCAAAAGTGTGCAAGTAAACTCATGTTCCGAACTAAATAAAAGCAATTGTAGGTATGTTTAAATAATTTTAAAGCACTTTTGCGTTATATGATTAACTAACAGTAAATAAGTTAACAACATAATATAATTCAATAATATAAAATGGTCGTTGAAAAAAATAAAATAGGAGACAAGGCAAAGACCAGTAAGTATATAGAAAATAATCTCAGTGAAAGTTTTATTTATAAGTTGAAGGTTCCACAGACCAAAATATGGTTATTATCATAATGGTATTTAACCGTGTTTGGCAAAGCCGAATGCGTACTATATGTTTTAATGTGGTGATGGTATATAGTTTAAGTTAGTTACAAGTCTTTTCCCGTATATACACGGTAATCTAGGATCGGAATTGATCTCTTTGTATACAGGATATACTTTACTATTACGCTAAACTTACAATGTTAGTTTCTAATGTTATTTAAGACCATAAAGTCAGCTGTAAATAAAATATTATTATTATCTATTATTATGTCAACTTCATATACAATTAACACTCTGTGACGAGGACTCGTGTCCAGCAATGGAAAAATGATGGGGTCACAATCATCTTCATGCCATGTAATTATTAATCATCTTCATGCCATTATTTCATTATAGTATTCAAAATACGAATCACTAAGTTATTACGATTGAACCTAAAGGTATTAATGTGCTATCCGTGAAGAGAAAGACAGATAACAGCGAGAAAATAAATAAATATTGATTATGTAGATCTAAAAATCTATGTTAAGAAAGCATAATCAAATGAACAAATAGAAAATTAAAGAAAGAGTAAAAGTAAATAACAAAGATACTTGAGTACTTCAAAAGTGAGATATTTTTTATCAGTTTTTATATTCCGAATCTGATACTGGTTAGGTTACTTATCAGATATCGATAAAATGAGATTTTGCTCCATGATTATCGTGCATTTAAGATAAACGCAAGATTAAAAAAGATAATACAATTCATATTCTCCTCAATTTCGGATGATAGTAACTAATAAATACACAAGACCCTGTACTGTACTGAAAGGTACTTACCTAAATTAAAAAAAGAAGAAAAGCTTAATAAATAATATTTTTTTAGGTATCTCCCATCCACCTCCTTTTGTTAAAATATAGTCTTTTTGCGTTTACAATGAACAATGAAGTTAAAATATTGGTAAACGTAATATGCAAATATGTATAGAAGAATTTAATGAATAAACTAAATAGTTTTATTACACACGAAGGAAAGTTAACTCATTGTAACTGACTAGTAGGTAGTTAGGATAAATTGCTAAATTAAAATACGTAAGTAATATACATATTTTACGTAAATAATATACATATTTTACACAGCGACGTTTATACTCTTCTTTTTCTGGCTTTTTGAGTTGAAACATCATAGATATGTGTATGTAAATATACTACAACTTAATATGAACATGAGACTTAGCTAAAATCGACACTGTATGTCTTGCTTTTTCTTTAAAAGTAAATTAGAATAAGTTCAGCTTCATGTATGTGTAAATATATTTGAACACATTGGTGTACACATAACCGTGTTTATTAAAATTTTGAATTTGTAACTTTTCAGAGACATGCATTCCTATCCGTTACATTCAAATCATAATGTTATTCTTGGGCTTCATGTTGGCATTCTGCGTTCGGGTCATAATGAGCCTCGCTATTGTTGCGATGACTGACCAAGATAATGATAATGTAAGTATTCAATAGTATACTGCTTGTTGTAGAATTATCTGCAGGTCAATTGTGCAGGGGATTTCTACATGCAAAGCTTATGTATAGTCATTTAATTAATATTCACGCACTTTAATAAAATTAAGATTTAAAAGTTGGGAATACAGACTCAGATCTCATTTAATTTTAGCAATGCATTTGCATTTGGTACAAAATTTACTGAATTTGTTATTTTTACGTGTACGTAAATGTGTGTACTGAATACTGTATTGTATTGTTTCCCAAAAATAATAGAACTAGTATTATTACGAGTTGGTCATGTGTGTTTATTGCCTGCAATGACAACATAAAGTGAACAGATTTCAGTTGCTTACATTTAATCAGCCTAAATTATTATTATGTTTTAGTCCTTCGACTGGTCAATTCAGCGACAAAGTGTGATATTGTCATCTTTCACGTGGGGGTACGTCATACTACAGGGTATCTCCGGAGAGCTTGCTTCAAAATTCGGCGGCATGACCCTTCTAACCATAGCAATAGGATGTAATTCTATAATGTCATTATTATTGCCTGTTATGGCCAAGTATGTAAGTATTTAAAATTTGAATGTGTAGCTATATCTACTGTAAAACGAAACATGCATATTACATTTTGAAAATTTTTTAATACGGCTTCTAGAATTAGTTTGAAAGTGGTAGAACCCTTTGTGGTTCAATTCTGGGGGCATCACAGTCACACCAATTTCTACCTAATAATAGTAGTGTTAAGCGCTGCTGTCGTCTGGTTTGATGAGTGTGATAAAGGAGACATACTTATCCGAGACATTTCTACTTAGTCTTCAGGGGTAGCAAGGCATCTGTGGTCGATTTTAGGTAGAATTCAGTTAGTCTTATATGGAGTGGATTAAAAATGTCCATGGGCAGTAGTTACCACTTACCATCAGGTGGACTGCATGCTCGTTTATTACTCCATCACAAAATATAAATTAAATGAAATTATTTTCTCGTTGATCATTAATTCGTTTCACTAAATCTGCAAACACATTATATTTTCAGGGCGGTTGGGTAATGGTTTGCGTTTGCCGTGGAATCCAGGGTCTTACACAAGGAGCAGTATTTCCAACAATGCATTACTTAATCAGCAAGTGGGTTCCTCTTGAGGAAAAAAGCCGTATGACGGGATTTATTTTCGCAGGTTAGTGAGAACGCCTACTTTGATAAATAGCAGAATATTTAGAAATTGTTTAAAATGTATGAATACTGTAATAGTTTGTGGTTAGTTTGCTTACCATAACTTTGTATTGTTTTGAAGAGTGATCGAACTTAAAGTACTTTCTCTCAACTGTTTATACGTAAGCATTTGTGACGCTTAGCATAGGGAGGATTATATGCCCGTTTATTCTATTTCTGTACACATTACATTAAACATAGGCTTAAAAATAATAATGATGTTTATATATTTTTATGTAATGTTTTTTTAATATATTTCTTATTTTCGATTTCATTTATATTCATTTAGAAATTTATCAGATCACATTAATATTCCATGTTATGATTTATTCTTTGTAGTTGTATGTTCATAAACAGGGGGTCAATTTGGAACAGCTGGTCAATTAATAGTTTCCGGCTACATAGCAGACTACTGGGGCTGGCCAGTAATATTTTACATTAATGGAGTCGTTGGTCTCATTTGGACAGCAGTATATTTGATAATAGGCAGTGATACTCCGCAAGCATCGAAGATGATCAGCGTAGAAGAACGGTTGTATATTCAAACTTCTTTAGGACAAATTGGAGGACATAAGGTATAATATTAAAAATGTTTATGATTGGGTCACTAACGCCCTTTGTCCTTTAGCGGCAGTGTGATTTGCATAATTCTCTTATTAAGAGTATATGAAGCTAATTTTTTATTTGTCTTACCCACTGCACGTACTTAAGTAGAAGTCATCAGGATCATCATTGTCCCCAATGATTCTGCAAAGTGAGATAAAGTGCGGAACGCTAACCCGCAACTTTACGTAACGATACGTTATTTTTTATTACTTTGTTTTTACAATTCATTTTAAAAATTTTCAACTTTCAGAGGATGAAAACTCCATGGAAATCAATTTTTACATCACTGCCCTTTTTGGCTGTCATAGTAGCAAACATTGGAAGTAATTGGGGATTCTGGACATTACTTACTGAAATTCCAACTTATATGAGTAAAATTCTAGGAGTAAATATAAAATCAGTAAGTTTGAACCGTCTACGGCTTTGATTTACTCTAATAAATAAATATCATTCTTAATATAAAAAAACCCTATAATAAGTGAAGATATTTAAAATACTATTAATTATTTTTATGTACACTTTTACAGAATGGTGTCATGTCTGCCCTTCCATATATAGCGATGTTTGTAATGAATTTTCCAGTGGGATTCACTTCGGATTACGCTATAAAGAAAAAATGGGTTAGTGTTACGGCATGTAGAAAGATTTCTAATACAGTTGGTGAGTTATTAATGCTAACTTTTATCATCCTGAACAATTATTAGATAATTAATTGGTTGTTATTAAATAACGCGTAACTTCATTATGAGTAATATTTTTGTGGATACCACATTTGATATCTGTAGTGCAGTTTTATGTTTTCATGAATATATTTTGTTTTGTCTGGTGCTATTTAATGATATTTATGCTCTTGAGTTTTGATTTGTTTGGTTTTTTTTGTTACAGGTTTTTGCGGACCTGCATTAGCTTTGATATGTCTATCCTACGTGCCAGCTGGTAATGTGACGGCTGCTCTTCTGACACTAGTGTGTGCACTTGGCCTCCATGCTGGCTTTTATAACGGGTACATTGTAAGTTTCATGACATTATCAAAAAAAATTGTCAAGATGTTCCTATCTAATTTTCATGAGTATTCATTTGTACTTATATACCTTTAGTTAAGAGTTGTGTTCTATTTGAAGTTAAATCTCATTAATTCATTAGATCTTAACAGTCCTACTCTTGAATGGAGGGTTTTGCCATCTTACTCATCGACGTTGAATGTGTTTCTTACTACAACATTTCCTGGAATTATTACTATCAATTTGTAAAATTCATAATTATTTTATTGAAGGTTTTGTCTCTTTACAGCTAGTGCACCTCGACATGGCTCCAAACTACGCAAGCACATTGATGGCAGTGTCCACTTTCATTTCAAACGTCGTAGGATTATTCGCTCCTCTCGCCGTTGGATTTATATTAGATGATGAAGTATGTATGCCGTTTGTTTTATTCCATAACTTGATGATGTAGTTTAGCCCTGATTTTGTTCTAATAACCCACCACCTTCAGATCGTTTTAGATTTAAAAATAATAACAAATTTACGAGTAGCGGTAAAAGTATATAATGAAATTATTTTGGTAGACACTCTCCAGATGGTGTCGTGGTATACGTGGTGGGACCCATATGCAGCAGTTGAAGAAGAACATTTAATTATGATGCTTCAGCCAACAAAAAATGTTTTTTTTTTTAGTAAGTTTTGTATTTTAATTTATATATGAGATTTGGTTTTATTTTCAGACTAATCCAAAAGAATGGCGAATTGTCTTCTACATAACGGCGTTGATGTACATATTCACAAATATGTTTTTCGTTATATTTGCAACGAGCAAAAGGCAGAAGTGGAACGAAGAACCTAATGTGATACCTAAAGTACAATAAATTGTTTTAAACGAGAACTTTTTTTATTATTATTTTTATTTTTATACATTTTCTATTCTGAACTAGTACAATACTGTATGGACATAATTATATTAATAACGATTCCTTTACTCATAAACATATATTCCCTGAGTCGGAGATGCACACAAGTACCAAATTAAGTGATGATATCTAATTTCATCATGTAATTATTCAAGTAAACGCAGAACGAACTTGAAAAAAGTCTTTCAAACTTTAATATGTATACATAATTACACACATATACACACACACACACATACACTAACACATACATGAATTGTTAAGTTCTCTATCTAAAAGCTGAAGTTTTGATGCCAGTTATATTGTGGAGAAAATAAAATAACTGCATATTTCATACCAACATACCAAACTTTGACTAGGGCACTAAGACACGTGAGAATTTGATTTACAAAAGTATATTACGAACTTAAGTTTGAAGTGAAGACCTTGGATTGGACACAGAAATATGAGACCGCAGCCCATGCCCTGCCTAAGCCTAAGACTGAAAAACAGTGACGTGTATTAGAATAACCTTACATTCAGCAGAGTATGGAGAATGGTTACAAAAGATGATGAAGGAGACCTACATCTAAGACAAGTTTTTTTACCAAAACCTGTTATTTTTGATATGATATTGTCATCAAAAGTTATTCACTATTTATTTATATGAAGTATAACTCTATATTATAATATTTATCTGCTCGGAGGTGAAGATTATTTAGAAGAGATCACTTTCAAGTGATAGGATCATATGCCGGTTCGCTTCTAATATTTTTATATAAGCAGATTGAGACCAAATGTGAAAAAGCTGACTGTTCTACAAAGTAATTAAGGCAATTAGGGAAGAAAAGTACTATGACAATGACAAGTGGACTACCAACAATTTAAAAAGTTACCAATACTTCGTTTGCTACTAGATACAGTATCTTGTTATATTTTGTACGTATTTTAATATATACTATTATTGTAGTATCCCCTTATTGTAGCGTGGATCGACTTACACTGGTTCTGGCGCCTATCAAACATATGTCATATACTTTCTCAAATATATAATCTATTCATATCATTATTCTTCAAAGATATATTTGATCAAAAAACTCTTCAATTGTAATGTAGAATAATAACTAAAGTAGCATGGGCAACGATATCCGTTATGTTGTAGCTCATTGGCATTTGTAACGAACTCGAAACACGGTTAAAACCCTGACTAAACTCGATTTAGGTAACTATTGCTGATGAGCCTCATGTAATTCCATCATGTCCTTCAAACCTAACAAAACGATATGAGTGCCACAAGGTGGAACAAAGGACATTAAATATAGGATGCACTAGAAACAACTATTCTACAGTATTTATATATTTTGTGTGAGGAATGTCGTAGAGCATTTTTTATTTTAGGGGTATTCGAGCATGCGAAGTATATATTAAGATAATCCTGTATTAAATATTTAGATATATCTTAATTTTTAAGAAAAAAGAGCACTAACTAAATGACAAAGGACAGCCGTTGTCAGCAGCTGAAATGAATAACACGTGTACAACACGAAAGTGTCGCTATTGGAATAAGAAACAAAATGATGCAGATAAACCAAGATAAAATTCAATGTCAACGTAATTTCTCAAATAATCAAAGACTAAAGATAAACTGTACCACTCCAGACTATAAAGTATTTTATAAGAGTGAGATGATATTTTACACTTAAATTGAAAATTCGCCGTCAAGTTCATTATTCATTCCTAAGTTGCTTCAACATTTTTTGGAGAACTTACAGTAATATTTATTTTATTGTAAAGGTATTATTAACTCGTCATATCTGTCGTTTTTATTCGTATTATTTCATATTGTTATTTAGGTTTAAAATAAGGAATATAGTTTTGGTTCCTTTAGTTCAAAATTTGTGCGTAAGGGGAAGGAGAAACATCTAAAATGGCAAAATTAAGTAAGTTTTACTATAAACAAAGTACCTTATCAGTGTATGAATACTTCAATAACAATTGGATATCTTCGAATAATTTTAGAAACTATACATAATAACCTCTTCCTTCGAAAAAGGAAGTCTGTTAAAAATAATCAAAATGAAATGTAACGTGAACCTTCAAAACGAACATCCGTATTGTGTATTAAGGTTGATGTTATAAGAGATCAGTTTTAATTATGTACGGTATAACACATATTGCTAACTCGGAATAGTACCTATTTAAACTTTTGTAATATAAGCACATATTTGATAAATCTATAGTGAAATGCCATACAAGATATTTGTAGTTTTTAAAGTATAGAAGTAGCTAACGGGAATGAAATCAACCTCAAGGCAAGTGATTAAATTTCTAACTGAGGCCGGTCTCAGATGCATTGCTGCCACAGGGAACTACGCTGGAACACCTCGGATATGTATGTGTCTTTTATGACACTCTTCAAACTACTTCACGACATCACCGAAAACTATTGTTATAAAGCAAAGTAGTTGTGACGGTGGAGCCTCCAGATTGAACCGCAAAGTTCATACTTTTCACTAATGTTATAATTGCTTAAGATGTTTTATTTGCAGAGGAATGCAAAACTTTGGTCAAAATGCAACTAATTCGTTTACTAAATCGTTAAGTTTTGTAAATTTAAATTAATGTATAAACTAACCCACAGAACAATGGCTCGGGGTGCGTCATCTTCAAGTCCTGATGATTTTTCTGGGTCAGACTATCTCATTTACAGCGAGAGCCACCATTAGCATCGCTATCGTTGCCATGACTGATCCCAACAATGACAATGTAAGACTAAAAAAAAAACTAGTAACTACACGTCAGCACCAGGATTAACTCTAAGCAGAACCATCCTTATTCGTTCGCTTCTTACGTTATAAAGAACATAATAAGTTTAAAGGGATAAGCATAAGATCTAGTGTCACTTTTGCTGTTGCCATCATACTATGAATAGGTTCATTAGTTCAAATCTATCGATATTTTGGAACAGTCTAGTACTAATCTAGAAAGATCTGCATCCGTTGAATAAACTATAAAAATGATAAATTTTGAGTAAAATGATACAAATATAGATATATCAGCTATTGTTAAACGAAATAAAAAAGTTGTTGCAACATGGTTATTTGTATTTAACTCCTTATACGATGTATCTCCAGTGTATGTCTCTCCACTACTAAGCAAGAACATAAAAGAAAATGCGGATCCGTAGCAGGAATCGGCTAATCATTTGGTAGAATATAATCTAAATTCTATTAATCCTCAGTTCTTCGACTGGACAATTCAGCGGCAGAGTGTAATCTTGTCATCCTTCACCTGGGGCTACGTTATATTGCAAGGCGCTTCTGGAGAGCTGGCTTCCAAATTTGGAGGAATGAACCTTATGATTATGAGTGTAGGGATCATTTCTATAGTGTCACTACTATTGCCAGCTGCAGCAATTTATGTAAGTAAGAGAAAAAACGAGACGTTATGTGTAATACATATTTGGTAGATGGAAATGAGAAATGAAAACAAAACAATACATGTAACATGAAATCATATTTTCCTTACCCTTCGTAACAGCTATTGAACAATCGAGAAAGAAACTATGAAAAAATAAATTTAAGATAGTGTAGCATTCCTGTTAATGAAAAACAGCAGCTTTTAAAAAGTATTTCTAGCATTACACAAATAGGCAAAATAAAGTACAATTTGATCTTTTCATAATACTAATGTTAATAATAGCATCTGTTCATATGAACCTTAGAAAATGTTGTCAACGGTTTCAGGGTGGCTGGATGGTGGTTTGTGGTTGCCGTCTAATTCAAGGGTTGCTACAAGGGTTGATGTTCCCATCACTTCAATATATGATTGGAAAGTGGGTTCCAGTAAACGAGAGAAGTCAGATGACTAGTTTTGTTGTTGGCGGTATGTAAGACATTTGAAAATGGTGTCGATTGTAGTTGCAATAAAACTATGGAAGCCAATAAGATCAATAGCAGACCCGATCGTGTTTGAAAGTAATCTTTAAATGAGAAGCATTGAGGTCATATGTCTTATTGCTAATACATGCGATGTTTTATTTACGTACGTGATTATCGAGAATCAGGGTAAAAGCGGAGCTCTGGTGATGAACACTGTTGATGCTTCAGTAATCAATCCTACACATTAAATTTATTAATAGACAAGTTATATCTCAGAATACCCGGTACAAACGAAGTTCTGTACGTCCTTCCCTGCAGCAAAGTGTAAAAAAAACTTGAATTAAGAAAGAAAAAAATGATAAATAATAAATTAAAGTAATTTTAATGTACTTATATATGTAAAATGATAATAAACTGATAGAACGGACAAATGTGAGCAGTACAATAAATACTATCGGGATCTACCGTTCTCTCTCCATGCACATTGGCATTATGCTACGCATGCTACATTAATTTTTTTTACCGTAGCCTCTCTCTGCTGTATTGCCCATAGTTTGCGATAGGAAATTTCGTTCCAAAAGTCATGAATTTTTTCTTACTTAATGTATATTATCATCTTAAACAATTTATTTATTTGCATTCACCCTATTAGGTGTTCAACTTGGAACAGGGGCTCAAATGATTGTCTCTGGGTATATAGCAGATTACTGGGGATGGCCAGCAATATTTTACGTAAATGGAGTTGCCGGACTGGTCTGGGTAGTGGTCTACCTACTAGTAGGCAGCGATAATCCTCAAGTATCAAAAATAATAAGCAACGAAGAACGTTTTTATATACAGAGTTCTTTGGGACAAATAGGAGGACACAAGGTAATTTCATTGTAAAGCAAGTTTAGTCACTTATTTATTTAGAAGTTGTAGGCTTAGCGTTTATGCTTAAAATTCACGAACTTGTTTCTAGCCGGCACCATGTACGGAACTTAAGCTGTTATATAGGAGTAGAATTAAGACATAACGAAATATTAAATAAGTTATCGTAAACAAAAATCAGTTTTAATACTGATTAATTAATTGGTTGAAATAAAAATACCATTTTGGCAGCCAGATTATTATCTTTAGTAGCTTCATTACATCTTATAAATATATGAAGTAACATACTTAATTACCCTATTTTAATAGAGACTGAAAACACCCTGGAAAGCTATTCTTACATCAGTGCCGTTCATTGCAACCATAATAGCCAACATTGGCTTCACCTGGGGATACTGGACCTTACTTACTGAGATTCCAACCTATATGAGCAAAGTTTTAAATGTTGACATCAAATCGGTAAGTTTTATAACTGACATTCATAAAAAAGGCTTAATTTTTACTAATTATGTTATTGTTTATGTGCAGCTATGATAATGTGACATTTTGCTATAATATTGCGAGTACATTATTTATATTAAATAACTTAATTAAAGGTTTATCAATATGTGAAATTGGATACGTTAAAGTATTTAAACAAAAGTTTAATATAAGTTTTTCTTCACTAGAACGGAGTCATGTCTGCTCTACCATACTTAATTATGTTTATCATGAATTTCCCCGTTGGATTCATTTCGGATTACGCTGTAAAGAATCAATGGGTTAGTCTGACTGCATGCCGAAAGATATTTAATTCTATTGGTAAGTTTCTTTTTTTATTTTTGCTTGGGGCAATAGGCAAAGTCCTTTAATCGTTAATTAAAACTCATCTATCCTATTTTTGTTTTTCATTATAATTTAATTGAGTTACGATCTAAGACAACAAGCTAAAACAATAAATGTACTCAGTTTATGCTTCTTAATTACATTCCGCTTTTCCGGTAAGTATTAACATTGAAATTTAGATATTTCGCAGTTTTAACTTATTTTTGTTATATAGTTATAGTTTCTCTTAGACTATAATTTTAAAACAAATTGATAGTAATATTAACATTAAACAATAAGAAAGTAAGGAGATCATAGTTCTCATATTACAAATAATAGTAATACATTTATCATTCTAATAAGCTATATTTCAAATTAATTTATTACTTTTTACAGTTGACCAATTTTCAAAATCTAGCCTTTTTTACAGGTTTCTTTGGTCCTGCAGTATTTCTTATATGCTTGTGCTACACTCCAGCTGGTAACGTTACGTTGGCAGTTGTCCTTCTTTGTCTGACATTTGCCGTCAAAGCCGGATTTTATAGTGGGTTTATAGTAAGTTCATATCAATATATATATCAAATAGTCTTGGTTTGTATTGCGCTGCCACCGACTCGTCGCGATATTGATGGCTAAAACCGGGGCGACGATTTAAATTAACAAATGTATAGAATTTTATAAAGCATGCCACGTGGACAGTAACAGTAACAGGAGTGAATTGTCCAAGCGGGTGGCGACAGCGGTGCACGACGTGGAACAAATGAAAGGAGTCTTCAATCTGGTATGCCTCGAAATAGAGACAGACGGTGCATCTTAGCATTATTAATGCACGTTAAATGAAGTTCTCATAGTTATAAATGAACGTTCATGAGAATGAAATTTTTAAGCTAAAATTTTAATTCGACTATCGAAATACTAGCGAGAGAACTATCGCGATGTTTAAATATCCCTAGCACACATCCAATTTTTCCACCACTTTACAAGGTATTTCTTAGCAAGCAGCAAAAGGAACTCTATAACACACATCTTTAAAAAATCTTGTATACAATGTTATGCTAATGGAGCATGTGGATCTGGAGCTACTTCATATCTTATAATTTTATTAGCCAAAGAATCACTTATTGATGGATAAGTACGTATGAGTATAAAATACGCTATTTATTTGCCTCCAGATTGTATTCCTCGATCTTGCACAAAACTTTTCAAGCTCATTGATGGCCTTTTCGAATTTCCTTGCGAATACAGTGGCATTATTTGCGCCTCTTTTTGCTGGGTTTATGTTACACGATGAGGTAAGTTTGTTTTTATTACCGTTTATTATATTATTAATAAGCGTAGTTGTCAGGTAGACTACTTTCAAATAATATTTATAAATTACTATCGATTACTCAAAGCGTATTATGTCAATGTCTACTTTCTCAATATTCTTAATTAGCCGGGAATCAACAAGTTCATTTTAGAAACAACTCGCATCGCATCCTTTTATTATCCTTTGTAACCTTGGCTGGGTATCCATGCGCGTTGATACGCACACCTAAAATATTGCCTTATGTATTATACAGCTATAAAAATAATATCCTGCTTTCAGACAAACCCTGACGAATGGCGCATTATATTTTACGTATGCGCTTTCCTTTACGTCGTTCCTAATATAATATTTGTACTCTTCGCAACAAGTAAGACTCAGACGTGGAATGAAGGAGTTGAAATTTCTAAAAAATCAATAAACGTTTAACTAATTAGATTGTTTTCTTATTACCTATAGCATATTCTGGAGAAAAACAATTGTGTTTTCATGGTTGTTTTCGAGGAAATCAAGGAGGCCGATACTAAATATTGAATAATAATGTACGTTAATTCAAGGTGAATAATTAAAAAAAAATACTTTTATTTTTATTTCAATTAGTAACGTCGGTGAGGCAACAGTAATGTAATATATTTATCAGAAACTTGTAACGGATAAAACATACTATAAAAGAATTCTTAGCATTTATCAAGATTAAATATTCTCTGTTAGTAGAAGAGTACTGTTAAGTATATATAGTTATAAAGTCATAAAGCAGAACTTATTTTTACAACTACATTGAAATTATAAACATTCTACAAATTTGATTATAAAAGAATAGTAACAATGTAGTATTAGATATAATGTTTAATTTTGGAAACACTTGAAAGTCTATCAAATAATATCATGAAGCATGATTAGATTTGTAATGTCACCGTGTGTATTAAATATTGCAAATACATATGCTATATTAATAGAAAAGACAGATAAAGAAGAAATTGAGTAAGCAAAAATTTGAAAATTGAATATTTATGCACTATTATTTTACTCATTTTACTTTGTTACCTGAACTCGTGCTTAGTCTTTCTGTAAAATTCGAATTTATGGTAGCAGTCACCACATCACATAATATATATATATATATTTACTAAATACATATTACATAAATATTTTTTAATATAAAGTGCAGTAAAGCCGAATAACATATTTTGCAAATTGCTTTCTAAGTTATATAAAACAAACTTCACAAAAATAAAGTTTTTTAACACAAGTTAAGGTGAAAATCTTCACGGATTTAATTACTTCGGGGTTCATGGGTTAAAAGATAGATTCTTTTATCAAAAGGGCGCTGATTTGCCAACATAATTAACAAGAAACAACTTTGATGTATTAAAAAATTACGAAAATCCATTATCTGGCTGTCGGCGAAAAATTAAAGCCTCATTACGTAAAGTTTAAATCAGGGACGGGGTTGAAAGATGTTAGTTAATACAATGCGGTAAATCAATATTTATAAGGCACGTGAAGGTGGTAGAACGTTTTATGTTTCGGCACCACTGCCTCAATTATTTCTGCCTAATAGAAACAGTATTTAAGCGCTGCTGTTCTAGTTTGAAGGGTATGGTAAGGGAGATTTACTTATCCGAGACGCTCCAACTTAGTCCTCAGGGGTAGCAACGCATCTGGCGTCGACCTCAGGTATGACTCTACTCTCATCTGAGACATAGATGTCTATGGGCAGCAGTGGCCACGTACCATCAGGTGGACTACATGCTCGTTGGTTACTGTAATATGATACAAAAATATGTAATTTGAATTAATTTTCTATTATAATGGCACGTATCATGCAAGCAGCCTTCTACCACTTCTTCCATCGCGGTCTTGGGCCGTTGTTTATGTTTAGCTAAGCTAGCTAGTGTAATTGATATCACAAGTCATGAATTTAAATAATACTTTGTGCTTCAATTAGTTGACAGTCATGTAATTCCTGAAAGTAGTACTACTGCTATTAGTTCTTTAAAAGTGTATTTTTTCTTTAGTTCTCCTGGTTTAGGTTAGGCTCTTGGTGAACAGTGTAATTTCGCACACTATATTTATCAAATAAATAAATAAAATTAGTAACAGATTGCTAGATTTATATAAATGATCCTGTCTATCCGCTAACGCCAGTGTCTCTTTTGGTAGACGAAAGATGTTTACTTAACAAAGAGACGGTCCACTGTAATAATTAGTACATTTCCAGTCCACTCGAACATCTGTAATTAAACGCGTAGGCTTTTAACTGGCAACTGTCAATTTGCATGCGATAAAGCTAATTGGAGCTGAACCCGTTTGGATGATAAAGAACGATAGTAAGGTTAACGGAACTAGTCAAAATTGGAGGACTTGTAATTTTAGTGTCTTTTGTACATGTCGTTTAAATACAGTCGCTGAATAAAATTCTGCCAGTTTCATTCAGCGCCATATAGTATTTCTTAACATAGGATATTTATTTCTCAAATTAGGCTAACTTTTCGAAGGTGGTAGAACCCTCTGTAGTTCGATTCCGGCGGCACCATCGCCACACTTATTTCTGCCTAACAACAGCAGTGTTAAGCGCTGCTGTGTTCTGGTTTGAAGGGTGTGGTAAGGGAGA